>JACEEZ010002519.1:55000-64263 GCA_016584305.1 Chionoecetes opilio | reverse complement strand
AAGACTTGAGGTGATTGGAATGCTACGTCCTGTAAAAATTTATGCTACAAGCACTACAGGGAGTCGTATACGAGCATTCGGTATACGAGAATCTGATGATACGAGATGTGTAAATTAGGGTCTATTTTCAATATACGAGATCGAAAATCCAATGATACAACATTCAAACTGGGGTGAGTAAAATTATCAAGTTCAAAATGTGCGCCCTACCACTCCTGGGCTGGACAAAGGGGGATTTGGTTGACCCCAGTGAGGTCACCCCTAGCAGGCCGTGACCTGAAGGGTAATTAAGCATATGGCGCGGCCTGACATCTAGGGGTAATTAGCAGGTGTCCGGCCCCAACCTTGGGACTGCAGTCAGGTCACCCCTAGCAAGGCGTGACCTGAAGGGTAATTAAGCATATGGCGCGGCCTGACCTTTAGGGGTAATTAGCAGGTGTGCGGCCCCAATCTTGGGACCGCTACACTACCTTCTCTTGTATCACGCGGCGTCCCCTACATTATAACGTCTTTTTTGCTTGTTATGCATGTTTTATGTTTAATTAATGTGCAGTTATGTTATTTTGTGTGCTATTTTCTCTTGAATGCATTTTCTACAGAATAGGTAGTACAGTGTGGGTAATATAGACGCTGTGTGTTTGTTGTGTTTGCTATAGTTTATTTTAGCTTGAAAAACTTTTTTTTTTTTTTTTTTTTTAAAATTGATGAGGTCCTGGAACCAAACCTATATTTTACCATTAGTTATGTGTTTCGTTACACAAGATTTCGCTTTACGAGTATGCCAGGTGGAACCTAACTGCTCGTATCTTCGGGACCTCCCTGTATATTAATTGGAGTCTTACCTAATCAAAACCCTTCGTCTATCTCATCCCGACACAATACCCCAATTAGTCAACTAACTAGGATACTTATCGGTGGATAGTGGGTTGAAATCGTTGAAGGCTTTTGATTAATACTGCCTGTCTTGTGATCCGATGTGGTCGCCGTGATCGAGGCCGCCCGTGAAGGACGGTGGCGGAGGGCTGGAGGCGGTGTGTATTGTTATGGGCGTCAGTAGGTTTTCATAACCCAGTTATCTTGACGCGGCGGATAATCAGTGTGTCGTATTTAACACGTCCTTTGATTTAACACTATGTGCAAAGAGTCTATATACAATGATCTCATATATATAAATCCACGTATATTTAATAAGAGATGTTATTCTCTCAAGGGCTCGGAGTGTACTATATATACAAGCACGTATAATTAATAAGAGATGTTATTCTCTTGAGGGCTCGGAGTGTACTGAAATCTAAACCAGCGGCGGCGACCGGCCGCACAAATCCTACCTACACGTGTCAATCGTCGGTGGCGGCGAGGCACCCCTACCAATACCTGCCACGTATACATGCAGGATAGGAGCAATATTATAACGACGACCAATAGCCAGTCGCTCCAAATTAAGGTGCTAATATAGGGAGGTCCCGAAGATACGAGCAGTTAGGTTCCACCTGGCATACTCGTAAAGCGAAATCTCGTATAATGAAACATATAACTAATGGTAAAATATAGGTTTGGTTCCAGGACCTCATCAATTTTAAAAAAAAAAAAAAAAAACATGTTTTTCAAGGTAAAATAAACTATAGCAAACACAACAAACACACAGCGTCTATATTACCCGCACTGTACTACCTATTCTGTAGAAAAAGTATTCTGAAAGAGAAAATAGCACACAAAATAACATAACTGCACATTAATTAAACATAAAACATGCATAACAAGCAAAAAAGACGTTGTAATGTAGGGGACGCTGCGTGATACAAGAGAAGGTAGTGTAGCGGTCCCAAGGTTGGGGCCGCACACCTGGCTAATTACCCTTAAAGGTCAGGCCGCGCCATATGCTTAATTACCCTTCAGGTCACGCTTTGCTAGGGGTGACCTGACTGCGGTCCCAAGGTTGGGGCCGCACACCTGCTAATTACCCCCTAAATGTCAGGCCGCGCCATATGCTTAATTACCCTTCAGGTCACGGCTTACTAGGGGTGACCTCACTGGGGTCAACCAAATCCCCCTTTGTCCAGACCAGGAGTGGTAGGGCACGCATTTTTAACTTGATAACTCACCCCAGTTTGATTGTCGGTCGTATCATTGGATTTTCGATCGTATATTGAAAATAGACCCTAAGTTACACATCTCGTATCATCGGATTATCGTATACCGAATGCTCGTATAACGGGACCTCCCTGTATAAGGTGCAAATTCTTAATATTACTGGGAATGTTCATTTATAATAGCCCAGTAATTATCATTTACTTAAATTACCTTAAATAATACCCATTACCATTTTAATTATATATATACATTCCTACGCACCCCTTTGATGAGCGGATAATACCTCCCTCACAAGGGGGGGAAACAAAACCACCACTCTACCAATTATTGAGTGGGTGGTTGGTGGATAATTTCCACAACTGGGGGCCGGCGAAAACTGAAGTTCCGCTTCAGGTGACATCACCCCAGGCCACATAGCGCCGGAACATTTCAATAGTGGTTTCGGCACTTTGGTCTTTGGCTATTTTAAAATTAATAGTCTTGATAGAGGTACATGTGACTATACAGACATATACTTGATCGGGGGGAGAGTTATCCCCTGATGTTATAATATCCCCAGTATAGTCCTCACCATTGACCTCAATTGGTTTTAGGATTTCTCTATCAGCGGGAAGTTCAGGGGGACCTAGATAGGAGACTAGTCTACATTCAGATCTATTAAATTTAATGAAAGATTTGAGGTAATATTTGACTGCCTGTCTACCATGATTTATCCAAAATTGACACCTGATATCGGCTAATATTGTAGCCATTCCGCCATGTAATGAGTTCCTATGATATTCTTCCACCAACAATTTAGTAAGATGATGGCGTTTGGGAATTAGTATGGGATGGCAGGTGGTATTTGGAAGATCAGCTTTCAAATTTCGTCCTCGACACCTAATTATGCCCTCATGATCAAGGTACAGACCTAATCATTTGTTCAATTTGTTCCTATGGGGGCTGGCTGAGCCCAAGAGCTGATATTCCTCAGAAAATACCTGATTTTGTATTGTTCTGACCCAAAACTTCAAAGGATCAGAGCTAGCCCTTTAAATGGATTTGAAGACTAAATTAGTAGTCTTGATTGGTTTGCTCAATAAGGAAAACCTTTCTATGTCTATCACAGGATCTGGGATCAATTCAGGTTCCCTTATTATATCTACAGATATGTCTGGCTGAGTGGAAACCTGTATAGGCATAATATTACACTCTTTCAGCCAGGTAGGGCCTTTAAACCATAATCCTGTGTTCAATTTGAGGTTATTATCTCCTCACGACACATTATTATTAGGATTTTCAATAGTGGCAATATATTCATTATGAACTGGAATATCACTTTCCTCTAATACCTCACTTATTGGTGTGGGCAAGAAAGTGGTTCCAATTCTGGTAATTAATAGGGGTTGTGCATGACTTGGAATACTCTCCTCTTGTTCGGCTTGGTGAGTATGTGGGATGTGTCCCATTATTACCTTACCACCAGCGCTGGTGAACATTGAGACGTTATGTATTTTGATGACCTTCCTTAGGTAACGGCCAAAATAATCAGCGCCTATTATTAATTGGAAAGGTCCATCAATGTCCTCGAAGGTATTACTAACTAGTTTAACACCATTATCCCTCAGCATTTCAGCTGTTTCTTTTAGTCCATTAACAGTTAAACTAATACCAATATTATTAATTACTACAGCAGCTACCCTACATTTATATTTTCCTAATTGGACTAGAGGTTGAACTATGTCAAAGGTTTGAGCCTCTGTATTGGCAAAAAAACCTGATATGGCTAAATTCACTTTATTAATTATGGATACGTAGTTGTAATAATTCAACTATCTCCCTGCTTATGAAGGATCTTTGTGCACCACTGTCAAACATTGTCTTTACTATGACTGAATTACCATTATGGCTCACATTCAACTCGGCAGTTGGAACAGCTGCTGAACTACTCTTATTAGTGACTGCCATTTTAACTACTGTAGGGTCTGAGTTATTATCACTGTTAGGACAAAGAGCCATGTTATGAATAGATTGTTTACATTTCCTACAAGTTCTTAAGCTTATAGGGCATGCATTTGAAGCATGTTTACCACGGAGACAGGTTAGGCAATTACCAAGGCTCATTAACCTTTCAACTCTCGTGTAACAATCTGAATAGATATTACATGTGGAGGGTGGATGTTCCCCCTCACATAAGACACAATTTATTATTCGTACTTCACTAGAAGTAACCCTGGATGTAGGGATTGTATCTATTATTTGGGTAGGTCTAAGTAATTTACTGGTAGGCTGAGAAGTTTGAATCTTAATTACAGGCTGTTTGATTTGCGTAACAGGCGCAGGATAAATACCCACTAATGAGGGATCTTTAAACTCTAAGGGTGGCTGATATAGCTGACTACCCATAGGTGTAATAATTTTGATCTCCCTGTGGGGGGGTTCCTGCTTAATACCTTGCAAACTTGAGTTAAAGAAGCTTTAGCTGTTGATGGAATATGAGCACACTCCAGTAATCCCTCATATTAAATTATTTTATCGAGAAATCTTTGACACTGTTGTTCATAATTGATCACGTTCATAATTGATCACACATTGGTGAATCATTTCTTTATCCCCAGCTTGTCTTAATTGAACTTCATATTGGAAGTAAACTGCCTCATATTTATCCCATTGCTCATTTAACAATGGTAGACCTGTCTTTAAATTAATATAATCAATAGGAATTGCCTTAATTGAGTCCTCACATTTATTATATATCCGTGTGAGCATTGCTAACTTAGCTGATAATGAACGCTTTGCTGATTTCGCCATGATTTAGTTAATAACTGTCAAATAAAATATTAAATCCAAGATTACGTCACTAAAAATAATTGTTAGTTGATAATTATTATATATCCTAGGTGGTGGTAGTGCCTGTTCGGCCTAACAAGACACGAAGCAAGGCGTATATAATTTCAACCACCACAACTAACTACGTGACTACAGGCCGATGTTATCTACTACCTGGCGTATGGTAGTTGAACGGCTGTTGACTTGTATCTGACGCCGCAAAACACCTCACCTCCGCTCTCATAACCAGCAATTCTGGTAGACTGATAAATACGCCTCACAATGACCACTCTGAATCACATGAACATCAATAATCCTCACTCGGGGCACCAGCTGTAGAAATTTATGCTACAAGCACATATATTAATTGGAGTCTTACCTAATCAAAACCCATCGTCTATCTCATCCCGACACAATACCCCAACTAGTCAACTAACTAGGATACTTATCGGTGGATAGTGGGTTGAAATCGCTGTAGGCTTTTGATTAATACTGCCTGTCTTGTGATCCGATGTGGTCGCCGTGATCGAGGCCGCCCGTGAAGGACGGAGGCGGAGGGTTGGAGGCGGTGTGTATTGTTATGGGCGTCAGTAGGTTTTCATAACCCAGTTATCTTGACGCGGCGGATAACACTGGGGAACAATTTGAAAGAAAAAAAATTGTTGAGTTAGATTTTTGAGCTTATTTAGACTAAAATTGGCATGCTGATTCCAAATCTGTAGTCAGTTTTTTTCTAGCACGTCAAGTTTTTTCTCCACAGCTTACCCTCCAGATAAGCAAAATTCCACTTGTGAGCTGTAGTAAAACTTTTTTTATTTTGGCAATTTGTTTGGCGCAGTCCCTATTGGGCATTCGGTCTGTCTTCGTGAAGAATATGGAGATGTAAAGAGAGTCATTGAGTTATTGCAATATGACAAACACAATTGGATCATCTGTGTTGACCTTAAAATGGTGTCCTTCCTTCTTGGTCAACAACGTGGATACACAAAGTATCCACTGCTTTCCTCTGTATGTGGGATAGCAGAGCTCGAGAGAAGCATTGGTTCAGACGAATTGGCCTCCGAGATCTGATCTTAAACCTGGAGATCCTAACATTGTACATGAGCCACTTTTTGACAGGAGAAATAATATTCCCACCTCTGCACATAAAACTAGGTCTCATGAACAATTTGTAAAAGCATTGTCAACTGATGGCGACTGTTTGAAGTACATCATCTTGGCATTTCCTGGACTGTCAATTGAAAAATCAGGCCGGTGTGTTTGATGGTACACAAATTCGACAGCTCATCAAGATGAACATTTCAACGGTACTATGTCAGACCTTGAAAAGAATGCTTGGCTATCATTCAAAGACGTCGTCAAGAACTTTCTTGGAAATACACGTGCAAGTAATTACACAGAAATTGTTCAGAAACTATTGGAGAGCTACAAAGCGCTTGGTTGCAACATGAGTATTAAAGTACATTTTTTGCATAGCCATCTTGCCAACTTTCCGGAAAATCTTGGTGCTGCTAGCGAACGAGCAAGGTGAACGATTTAACAAGATTTTGAAGGTTATGGAAGAACGTTACCAGGGTAGATGGGATGTGCATATGATGGCTGACTATTGTTGGAGCATCAAACGCGATAGTCCTCAAGTTGAACACTCCAGACAAAGCTACAAACGTAAATTTTTACCTTAACCTGCACACAATTATAGCCTTATCCTTTCTAAAAACATGATAATGTTAAATAAACATTCTATTCATGCCTATTTCTTTCATTTTTCATTGTATGTTAACATTTGCAACTTTTTATAAAATAAGCACTGTTACTGTTATGTACAGTATTTTTCATATTTTTTAAGAAAACGAAAATCCTACAGTTCAAAAACTTGACGTGATAGAGAAAAACTGAGATCAGTTTTGGATTCAGCACCCAAAAATTACTTAATAACAAGTGTCAGACCTAACTCAACAAAAATTTGTTCCCCAGTGTAATCAGTGTGTCGTATTTAACACGTCCTTTGATTTAAGGGGAGAGTCCGCCGTGAAAATATGAAGAAAAAAAAAATAATACGTATACGAATTTGAGTTATATGGTCTATGGCAACACCCTATCCTTTGGCTTTCGAATAGTAGAATTTTTTTCAGTTGTACATTTTCTTAAATGCCCATAGCGAGGGGCATTTAAACTTTCAAAACTTGTAAAAAAAAAAAAAATTTAAATATGAATTTTTTTGGATAATTTTCCCATATATCAAAACTAAGCCTTTAATAAAAAACAACAACAGCAATCTTCAGGGTGAAGTTTGTAACCCAGGTAACAATTCTGGAACACAATTTTGGATATGAAAAGTGCAACCTGTTCACAAAAAATTTTGGAACAAATGTATACATCCAAAAAGGACTAGAAAAGAGAGAAAAGAGAAGAATTACACCGAAGAAGACAATAAACAAGAAGAGGAAGACAGACAAAGGAATTCCAACCGAAAGCTATGCACCTGGTGAATTTTGATCGAACCTTGCAACAATGAGGGGCGTGGCGCGCCCTGACACCCTCGCCTTTGAGCGATTAATTAAAACCTTTATAAGGGGGGACAAGGTGCAGATCCTTTTATGCATGCATTGATTTGTGATTACTGAACCCATAAAATTCATATGAAAGTAGCATTGACAGTATAGTACCTTCACTGGAGTGCAGACATTTTAGCAAAACTTCAAACGCGTTTTTCTCAAAACTAGTATAAAATGAACATAAAATTCATCTCTGCTTTTATTTTTGGCACGATTTTCACGAAACTTTAGGACACACAAAATCAAATATCGCTGATAAAAAAAAAGTGAATTTTTTTTTTGACCCCCAAAAAAGTGATGGTCTGGGAACGTAACCCCTATTTTCCTATTGAACCTGTTATTCGCCGAACACGAATTTTGCCGTGCACGACGGGGTCAGGACCGTAACTGTCGTGTTTGGCGGGGTCCGACAGTATATATATATATATATATATATATATATACTGGTACCTTGACGTACGAGTGCCCGAACTTACGATTTTTCCGAGTTATGAGCAGTCGCTCGGTCGATTTTTTGCTCTGAGTTGCGAGCCAAAATCCGAGTTACTAGCGATTTTTTTTGTTTTGTTTTTTGTTACGAGCGAGCTTCAGATACGCCGCCGCTAGTTGGCGCAGCGAACGCCACAACATCCGCCCACCATCCCGCATCTCACTCGTTCACTTCACGTGGTTACCTCGCCGTGGAAGCATCTCTGTTGTGTTGTGGTCACACAGGCGATTGCAAATGGCGGAGGGTGAGTGCAGTACATTTAGCGGCAGTTCCATCCACAGCTGTTTCCAACAGCTGATACACAGAGTATAAACACTGGCGAATGCAAATGGTGGAGGGTGAGTGCAGTACGTTTAGCGGCAGTTCCACCCACAGCTGTTTCCAACAGCTGATACACAGAGTCATAGACCACTATATCTCTGGACTGTTCACGCGACAATGTTTTGAAATTGCCAGCCTGCATAGCGGCCTGCCCCGCCCGACAAAGAGATATAGTGGTCTATGGACTATCATATAGACTGGTTTATCAGTATATATGATATACTGTAATCTTCGTAAATGTTTGTTCTATAATATTATCAAATAAAAAACAGTAAAACACGCTAAAAAAATGCCATTACGAGACTGATTCACTTCAACTCTTCGCCACTTAAAACTTTGCTAGTCAACTTTTATCATGAAGGGTATCAATAGAAGCGCAATTTTATTAGCTTTCCATTGATGTATTTCGTTTTCTGATAAATGAATTAGAATCATGCATAAATTAGCATTAAATAAATAAATAAAATCATCAAGCGGGTAATTTTCCCGATTGAAGGTTATTTATTTAGTTAACGCTATATTATACATGGTGCTAATTCGTTTATCAGAAAAAGAAATATCTAAGTAAATAAATAACATCAACAATCGGGAAAATTACCCGATTGATGATTTTATTTATTTATTTAACGCTAATTTATGCATGGTTCTAATTCATTTATCCAAAAACGAAATATATCTATGAAAAGCTAATAAAATTGCGCTTCTATTGATACCCTTCATGATAAAAGTTGACTTGCAAAGTTTTAAACGGCGAAGAGTTTAAGTGAATATTAAGTTCATGCATATTTCTTCAGAGTCTCGTAATGGCATTTCTTTAGCGTGTTTTACTGTTTTTTATTTGATAATATTATAGAACAAACATTTACGAAGACTACAGTATATCATATATACTGATAAACCAGTCTATATGATCCGTATATATATATATATATATATATATATATATATATATATATATATATATATATATATATATGAATCCGAGCGGCCCTCTAACT
>JACEEZ010002519.1:0-52500 GCA_016584305.1 Chionoecetes opilio | reverse complement strand
ATATATATATATATATACGGATCATATAGACTGGTTTATCAGTATATATGATATACTGTAGTCTTCGTAAATGTTTGTTGTTCTATAATATTATCACAATAAAAAACAGTAAAACACGCTAAAGAAATGCCATTACGAGACTCTGAGAAATATGCATGAACTTAATATTCACTTAAACTCTTCGCCGTTTAAAACTTTGCAAGTCAACTTTTATCATGAAGAGTATCAATAGAAGCGCATTTATTAGCTTTTCATAGATATATTCGTTTTGGATAAATGAATTAGAACCATGCATAAATTAGCGCTTAAATAAATAAATAAAATCATCAATCGGGTAATTTTCCCGATTGTTGATGTTATTTATTTACTTAGATATTTCTTTTTCTGATAAACGAATTAGCACCATGTATAATATAGCGTTAACTAAATAAATAACCTTCAATCGGGAAAATTACCCGCTTGATGATTTTATTTATTTATTTAATGCTAATTTATGCATGATTCTAATTCATTTATCAGAAAACGAAATACATCAATGGAAAGCTAATAAAATTGCGCTTCTATTGATACCCTTCATGATAAAAGTTGACTAGCAAAGTTTTAAGTGGCGAAGAGTTGAAGTGAATCAGTCTCGTAATGGCTTTTTTTAGCGGTGTTTTACTGTTTTTTATTTGATAATATTATAGAACAAACATTTACGAAGATTACAGTATATCATATATACTGATAAACCAGTCTATATGATAGTCCATAGACCACTATATCTCTTTGTGGGCGGGGCAGGCCGCTATGCAGGCTGGCAAATTTCAAAACATTGTCGCGTGAACAGTCCAGAGATATAGTGGTCTATGACTCTGTGTATCAGCTGTTGGAAACAGCTGTGGGTGGAACTGCCGCTAAACGTACTGCACTCACCTCCACCATTTGCATTCGCCAGTGTTTATACTCTGTGTATCAGCTGTTGGAAACAGCTGTGGATGGAACTGCCGCTAAATGTACTGCACTCACCTCCGCCATTTGCAATCGCCTGTGTGACCACAACACAACAGAGATGCTTCCACGGCGAGGTAACCACGTGAAGTGAACGAGTGGAGATGCGGGATGGTGGGCGGATGTTGTGGCGTTCGCTGCGCCAACTAGCGGCGGCGTATCTGAAGCTCGCTCGTAACAAAAAACAAAAACAAAAAAAAATCGCTAGTAACTCGGATTTTGGCTCGCAACTCAGAGCAAAAAATCGCCGACGCGAGCGATGCTCATAACTCGGAAAAATCGTTAAGTTCGGGCACTCGTACGTCAAGGTACCAGTATATATATATATATATATATATATATATATATATATATATATATATATATATATATATACTATATATATAATATATATATATATATAATATATATAATATATAATTATATAATATATATATATATATAATATACCGTATTTGCCGGCGCATAAGATGCACCTCCGCATAAGACGCACCCCTATTTTACAAAGAGGTTTTGGAAGGAAGAAAAAAAATATATTGCAGTTTTTGATGGAACTTTTTTTTTTTTCGTAAAAATTATCAAGTAATAAAAAAATAAAAGATTGTAGGGGAAAAGCAAATGATTATAATTATGAGCATGTACCTAAATACAATATTCACTGTGCAGTGAATGTGAATGAAAAATTATACTAGTTAAAATGTAAGGAGAATGACAGTGTAACCAAAAATTGGTCATAAATCATAATATATGCAGATGCCCCCACGAATTGATATTCTAATATTTTCTACCTATGATATACTTAGATTTAATGTTGTAGGTATCCTTCTGCTTTTCTGCTATGTTTTAGATTTTTGTGGAAAATTTTGCAGAAAGATATTGGTATTATTTTGGTAGTAGGTTTTCCAAAGTCCTACCTAATACAGTGAAGTCGCCCCTCCCTGAATCCCCCGGGCCCAAATATTACGAATTAAAAGCATTACTACGTTTTTTATCTGCATAAAGATATACACAGAGTTTAGTCATGACGTAAAATCTACCCTTTTTTCAGCTTTGTTTATGTTTTGTATCTGCAAATAAACTTTTGCGCATTTTGCTTCCACGTTTTTTCGCGCGAGACAGACAGTAAACAAGTAGCTTTTCGGCGCAGGACACAAATTGCCGATCTTTAAAAATTGAAAAAAATTTTTTTTCCCCCTTGGCAGAGGAATTTTATATATCCAAAGATCTTCCGCACTAAATTTAGAGACTGATTTTTTTACCTCAAATTTTCCCCTGAATTCCCCCAAGTGGGACTAAAACTGTTGGGTTAAAATACTGTGGCACTTTACTGTAGTGGGTAAGTGAGGTCGCCACCGTTTTATTTTGTAATTTGTTCATTTATACCCCTAATGACACAGAGAAGACAAAAAAGGACACGACTTCCAGTAGCCCCTTCTAATTTTCCTGAAATAGGGTTTTTCCCAAAGTAAGTTTAACCCCCCCACACTTTCTGTAAAAAAAAAAAAAAGGAGAACGGCGACTTCACTGTATCTACGGTAGGACTCTTACCGACACCATCGTGTAGCTTTTATATGGTATTTTGAACCCCATTTCCATGGCCAATTGAATAATAATGGCATTACACGTAGTACCGAAAATTACCATTTACTTCAGTCAAAAATTTTAAGTTGGGTTAAAATCAGATTAGGTTAGGTTTAGAGGTGAGGGTTGGTTTGAACAGATGATATAGAAAAATACGAAAACTCCCCAAAAATGGCACTGGAAGCATAGAATTTTTTGCGGGCCGACCGGAGGAGCAGGTTTGCCCCCCCCACATACCCCAATGCAAAAAAACATTGATATCGACAAAATTGAGGCCAGTTTAAATTAAAGAACATCAAAATTTCAGGAGGACTTAAAAAAGTTTCGGCCTCAAAATCGGTGGTTGCCCAATAAAAAAAATTTCACAAAGATATTTTGATAACACGGGTAATCTGTACCTTGGTTTTTGTTGAATTGTTGAAGGGCCCGTTTCGGGCGACGATATTTGCAGGGTTTAACTAAAAATCTATCACAGTCGCGGGGGTTTTGATTAGCTTCTTCAGGAAGGTCAGTGGGCTGATTAAAACTTAAAAATCAGGCGCTTTTCCCGCAGCCGTGCCTTTGTTTTCACACTATTCGTCAGGTTCTGCATTTTCGGAGTTCCCGCTCCCCCTTTAAAGCGACATGGTGCCTCAGGGGCTAGCTTGAAGAAATTTTTCATTAATAGCACTTCGCGGATGAAGAAAAGGGTTGAAATCTAAGACTTGTTTAGCGTACATAAAGCCTTGGAAAACGAAATTTTTAGCACGGCACAGTCTCTTACGTTAAAAAATTCTTCCCCAGAAAAACCCTTACGGACAGGACGTGAGTATTTGGGGCCGTACTGACGGGGGCACACGTTTTGTGTAAAACGCAAATTTTATGAAGTAAGAAATTTTAACGGAGTAGAGCAGGGCCTGTCACCAATTTCACCTGATGGTATTTTTGTGATTTGGCCTTTAGGGGCGGTGTGGGGGCCCGTGATGGGTCTTTGGGCTTGGGTCGTGTTGGAGACTTTGTCCCGTCTACAGTACCATTGCAGCTTTTTTTAGCACTCTTTTACACAGTTTCCCTTTCCGTGAGGTACGGGGGTTTAGGATTGAGGGGTCAAGGGGTACAAAAGCCTATGCTGCTCCCATCTCACTTGTTTCCACTGTAGCGGCGCTAACACACACACGCAAAATAAAACCTGCATCGGCTTAGGCCACCCCCCCGTCGGGCCCGGGTAGAGGCCCCGGGGGGTGCCGACGCTGACCTGACTTGTCCTCGCCGACACAACGCAAACCAGCAGGATTCAGTCAGTACGGACACAAGAGACACACCGCTGCGACCTCCGTCCCCCCCGTTTTTACAATGATCCTGTCAAATAAAAATACAAAGCCAGGAGCCCTTTCTCCATCCTGTGTATAGACGACTCCCCCAAAATACTACACTCCCCCACCGCTCACACTCCTTCAAAAGAAAATTTAAAAAGCTCTTGTTTCACTATTCCATTTATCTACACCCCAGTCCCGCAAAAATTCCATCCCATTTTCTGCCTTTTTCCCCTCATTTTCCTTTCCAAAATGTTTGTCAACTTGTTTGGCCCCAGTCGAATGGGGTTAAGGCGACCCTTTAAAATTTCGGGGTGTTTTTTTTTTCCAGGGGGCGGGGAGGAGTCTGGCGGTAATGACCCCGGTGGGGCACGGAGGGCTGTGCCCAGACGTTTTATCAATGTTTTACAATGGAAGCAGGCCCCGGGGGGGGTGATGTTTACATCTGACCAAAAGGGGGCCTCTTGGCAGCAGCAAACGCATCTTGTTTCCCCCGCTCATTTTTTCTTAAACTCCAACCTTTTTTAGTATTAAAATTTTGTGATAACACAGTTACAATTTTGGGTTTGTGGACTATGCTAGCAAGGCACTCCGACCCCTTTGTAAACACCACGGTGTTCGCATTTTCTGCCCCAAATCTCAGCGCTAAATTTGGCGCATTAGACGAGGGGGAATTTGCATTTTCCTTTTTAAGGGAAAAAAACTGCGTCTTATGGCCCCGGGAAATACGGTTTTATATATATAATATATATTAAAAATATATATATATTATTTTATTTTTAATATATTATATTTTAATATATATATACACTATATTATACACATAATATACACAAAACCCTGTTTTCCGGGGCCTCCCCTTTCCCGGGTATTTGGGTTTGCCGGACAAAATCCCAGTCCGGGGATATGTCAGAGTCCCGGAAAAATGCCGGGGGCCGCCGTAAACAACAAAGTTTTCCGCGGGCCCAGCATTCCCCCCGCACCCCCGGCATTTTCCCCGCCTCCCACCCGGTGGCAGCGTGGTCAGCGGCGTATTTTTTACATTTGGGGACAAGAAACACTCAGGTTTACCTACACCGCCTCCGTCAGTTCCTGCCCCCACTGCCCCTGGTGCAGGAACGGGCTCTGAGACTATTGAACACTTTTTGCTGCAGGTCCGCGCTTCCCCTCCCACCAGTGTGCACGCTCTCAACTTTTTCCCCCCTGAAGTCGCCACTTTGACCAGCCCCCCATGCTGGCGCGGCGGGCGTTACCCCGGTGGAGCATGGTTTGCGGGGCGTATTTTTTACATTTGGGGGCAAGACACTCACTGTTCCCTGCACCCCCTCCGTGGTCCCCCGACCCCCCCGCCCCTGGTGCGGAACGTCTCTTGAACTACAGGGAGGGCCCAAAATACGGGATTCGGTATACGAGAATCCGTGATACGGAGTGTAAAATTAGGGTCTATTTTTAATATAAAAGAGATCGAAAATCCAATGATAAGACATTTAAACTGGGGTGAGTAAAATTATCAAGTTCAAAATGCACGCCCTACCACTCCCTGGCTGGACAAAGGGGGATTTGGTTGACCCCAGTGAGGTCACCCCTAGCAAGCCGTGACCTGAAGGGTAATTAAGCATATGGTGCGGCCTGACATTTAGGGGTAATTAGCAGGTGTGCGGCCCCAACCTTGGGACCGCTGTCAGGTCACCCCTAGCAAGGCATGACCTGAAGGGTAATTAAGCATATGGCGCGGCCTGACCTTTAGGGGTAATTAACAAGTGTGGGGCCCCAACCTTGGAACCCCTACACTACCTTCTCTTGTATCACGTGGCGTCCCATACATTACAACGTCTTTTTTTGCTTGTTGTGCATGTTTTATGTTTAATTAATGGGCAGTTATGTTATTTTGTGTGCTATTTTCTCTTTCAGAATGCTTTTTCTACAGAATAGGTAGTACAGTGTGGGTAATATAGACGCTGTGTGTTTGTTGTGTTTGCTATAGTTTATTTTAGCTTGAAAAACATGTCTTTTTTTTTTTTTTTTTTTTAATTGATGGGGTCCTGGAAGCAAACCTATATTTTACCATTAGTTATGTGTTTCGTTATACAAGATTTCGCTTTACGAGTATGGCAGGTGGAACCTAACTGCTCGTATCTTCGGGACCTCCCTGTATTGAACACTTCCTGCTGCCTCCCGCCAGGTGGCAGCATGCTCAGAGGACGTAAAAGTCCGCGGCGGGGTAGTTGATATTGGCGGTTGCAGGACAGTAAATACGAGAGTAGGATAAACGTCCGGGGGTGGGTAATGGCAACGGACTGTTGCGATTTCCGGACTTTTGCGGTTCCTGGACCAGTTCTCCCCCCTATTAATCCGGGAAAATGAGGTTTGTGTGTATATATAATATATATCTATACGGATCATATAGACTGGTTTATCAGTATATATGATATACTGTAATCTTCGTAAATGTTTGTTCTGTAATATTATCAAATAAAAAACAGTAAAACACGCTAAAGAAATGCCATTACGAGACTGAAGAAATATGCATGAACTTCAACTGGCTGAGCCCCTAGAAGTCTCTCACTGAACCAGGCTGAGCCCCTAGAAGTCTCTCACTGAACCAGGCTGAGCCCCTAGAAGTCTCTCACCAAACCAGGCTCAGCCCCTAGAGTCTCACCCGTGAAGTGAACCAGGCTGAGCCCCTAGAAGTCTCTCACCGAACCAGGCTGAGCCCCTAGAAGTCTCTCACGAACCAGGCTGAGCCCCTAGAAGTCTCACCGAACCAGGCTGAGCCCGTAGAAGTCTCCACGAACCAGGCTGAGCCCTAGAAGTCTCACTGAACCAGGTAACCCTGAAGTCTCTCCCGAACCGGGCTGACCCCCTAAAAAGTCTCTCCTAAACCGGCTCCCCCCTAGAAGTCTCCACAAACCCGTGAGCCTAGAACTCACTGAACCAGGCTAGCCCCTAGAGTCTCTCCCGACCAGGCTGACCCCCTAAATCTCACTAAACCCAGGCACCCCCTAAAGTCCTCACTAAACCCAGGCAGCCCCTAGAAGTCTTCACTGACCCAGCTACCCCCTAGAAGTCCCCAAACCCAGGCTGAGCCCCTTTAGGTTCACAAACCCGGCGAGCCCCTAAAGTCTCTCCAAACCAGGCTGAGCCCCTAGAAGCCCTCTAACCCCGAACCGGTTTAGCCTAAAATCTCTCCTGACCAGGCTGACCCTGAAGTCTCTCACTAAACCAGGTTGAGCCCGTAAAGTTCTCACTAACCGGCTAGCCCTAGAAGTCTCCCCAAACCGGCTGACCCCTTAAATTTCACGAACCAGCTGGCCCTAGAATCTCTCAAAACGGGCTGACCCCCTGAAGTCTCCGAACCAGGCTACCCCTTTGAAGTCCCCACTGAACCGGCTGACCCCTAGAAGTCTCACTGAACCAGGCTACCCCCTAAAAGTTTCATGAACCGGGGCCCCCCCTAAAAGTCTCCCAAACCGGCTACCCTAGAAGTCCCCAGAACCGGGGAGCCCCTGAAAGTCTCTCAGAACAGGCTGGCCCTAGAGTCTCTCATGAACCAGGCTGGCCCCTAAAGTCTCCCTGACCCAGGCTAACCCCTAGAATCTCCCCGAACGGGCTACCCCCTAAAAGTTCCCAAACTAGAGCCCCAAAATTTTCCACGAAACGGGCTACCCCTAAAATCTCATAACCCTAACCCCTAAATTCTCACCAACCTGGCCCTAAAGCCCCTCCCCTGCAGGGGGAAAAGGTTCCACAAAAGGTTAAGCCCTAAAGTTTCGACCGGTCCCCTGAAGTTCATTTGGCCCCCCTGATCTTCAGAAACACACCCTAAACCCTCCACCAAACCGGGCTACCCTAAATCCACAACCCACATAAAGTTCCTGCCGGGGCCCTGCCCACAACCGGCTCCCCTAAAGTTTCCCCGGTGGCCCCTTTTAAAAGCCATCCAGGCTCCCTAAACCCCTTGCCGCAGCCCTTTTTCTCTCAAAAAGGCGGGCCCGAAAGCTTAGCCGGGGAAAACCCTAAAATTTATGCCGGTAGCCCCTTGAATTTCAGGCCGGGGGCCCCAAAGTTTATAAACCCGGTAAGCCCCGATTTACTGCACTTGGCCCCAGAATCCTTTGGGGGGTTCCCTAGAAGTTCTTGCCGGCAAACCCCTGAATTTTCTCCCCCTGCCGGGCTCCTTAATCTCTCACTAAAACCGGCTGCCCCAAGCCTGGAACCGGAACCCCCTGAATCTTTTTTAAAAAAAATTTAAAGGAAAAAACCCCGAAACTAAATAAAAAGTAATCTCAAAATTTTTCCGAAAAATACCCGACAAACAAAAATCCAAAATTTCAACCCAAAATTTTTAAAAACTTCAACCCCCTTAAAAAAAGCCCTAAGGTCTCCATGCAGGGGTTTGTTCTCCCGGAGGTAAAAGGCCTTAAGGGTTCCCACCGCCCCTTCACCCTGAAAGGGGTTTCACGGGCCCGCCCTTTGATTCCCAGTAAACCAATCCCCTACAACCACCCCCCCAAAGTCTTCACTCCCCGGAAAACCCCCATCTCACGAACGGCTGGCGGAGGGTCTTTTTCCTGAAAAAACCCCAGGCTCCCAACCCCAAAAAAAAGGTTTTTTCCCTTTTCGGGGGCCGTTTCTTAACGCCGTTTTTCAAAAGGTCCCCAAGGGGCTGGCCAGAGTCTCTCCCCCACGCCAAAGGATTCCCGACCAGCCGGGGGGTGGCAAAAAAAAGAAAAAAAGGGATTTTCCCTGAGGGTGGCCCCTAGTTCATTTTTTGGGACGGTGACCCTTTGGCCAGAAAGGGTGACCCCTTAAAACCTAAAGGGACCATTTGGGTTTTGTCACCCTCCCGGCCCCACCCTGAGGGGGTAGGGGTCTTTTACGAAAGGTTCTTGAAAATCTAATTTTCCTTGCAAAAAAATCCTCACGGAAAACCCGCCTGTCTCCGGGGATTCGGCCTGCCACGGGGGCCTAAAAAAAGGGTCTTCAAATTTTTTTTTTTTAATTAAAAATAAGGCAATAGACTGTTTTCTTAAAAAAATCTGAACCCGAAAAGTTTTCTAAAAACCAAAAAACTAAACGCAAAAAAAAACCAAACGGGGACTGAAAAAATTCTAACTAACGGCTGACCCCCTAGAAGTCTTCCTGAACCAGGGCTACCCCCTAAAATTTCCACAAACCAGGCTACCCCCTAAAAGGGCTCTCACCAACCGGTACCCCTAAAGCCCCAAAGGTCCCTAAATTAAACCGAACCGGCTGAGCCCCTAAAGTCCTTCACCGAACAGGCTGACCCCTAGAAGTCTCTCACTGAACCAGCGCCCCTAGAGTCTCCGACCAGCTGCTCATGAATCTCATGAGGCAGGCTAGCCCCTAGAGTCTCCACTCGCTTCAGATCGCCTGTTCTACGAAAGGTGACCCGTGGAATCTAGCTGAACCGCTGCCGTTAGAAGTCTCTGCTACCTAGTTCTCTCACTGAAACCAAACAGCTCTAGAAGTCTCATTTTAAATGAGGGTCCTGAACAGGCTGAGCTCCCTTAGAATGTCTTCATCGTAACTGAAGACCACGCACAGGCTGACTAGCCGACCAGGTAGAAGTCTCTCACTGACCATCTATCTCTCACCGACCAGTGAGCCCGTAGAAATCTCTCTCCCGAACCAGGTGGCTAGAGCCATACTCTGAAGAGCTGACCGTAAAGTCCAGCGGCAGGTGAGCCTAGAAGTCTCACTCATGAACCAGCGGTGAGCAGGACAGTCTCCACATGAACCGACGAGCTAGGGATGAACAGTCGACGAAGCGCAGAGGCGAGCCCCTAGAAGTCTCTACACTGGAACAGTGCTGAGCCCTAGAAGTTCTTCCTCACTGAACCAGGCTACCCCTAAAGTCTCTCAACGGAACCACATGAGGTTGCATCGCCTAGAAGCTCTCATGAACGTACCGTAAGTCTCTATGACGGCTGAGCCCTAGATGTCTCATCACGAACCAGGCTGAGCCCTCTATCAGTAATCCTGAATACTCACTAACCAGGCTAAGCCCCTTGAAGTCTCTCCTGTAACTGACTATCTCACTAAAAACAGCTAACGAACACGCTAACAGCATGCCCAAACTCTACTGACACTGACCAGAATCTCATACACTCAACTGCTGAGCCCTAGAAGTCTCTCACTGAACCAGGCTGAGCCCCTAGAAGTCTTCACTGAACCAGGCTGAGCCCCTAGAAGTCTCTCGCTACCAACACTGAACAGGCTGAGCCCCTAGAAGTCTCCACTGACCAGGCTGAGCCCGTAGAAGTCTCACCTGAACCAGGCTGAGCCCCTAGAAGTCTCTCACGAACCAGGCTGAGCCCCTAGAAGTCTCTCACTGAACCAGGCTGAGCCCTAGAAGATTCCACCGAACCAGGCTGAGCCCCTAGAAGTCTCACTGAACCAGGCTAAGCCCCTAGAAGTCTCTCACTGAACCAGGCTGAGCCCCTAGAAAAGTCTCTCATGAACCAGGCTAAGCCCCTAGAAGTCTCTCACTGAACCAGCTGAGCCCCTAGAAGTCTCACTGAAAACCTATCTTGAGTGAGCCCCTAGAAGTCTCTCACTGAACCAGGCTGAGCCCCTAGAAGTCTCTCACTGAACCAGGCTGAAGCCCCTAGAAGTCTCTCACTGAACCAGGCTGAGCCCCTAGAAGTCTCTCACTGAACCAGGCTCAGCCCCTAGAAGTCTCACGAACCAGGCTGAAGCCCCTAGAAGTCTCACTGAACCAGGCTGAGCCCCTAGAAGTCCTCACTGAACCAGGCTGAGCCCCTAGAAGTCTCTCACTGAACCAGGTAGCCCTAGAAGTCTCACTGAACCAGGCTGAGCCCCTAGAAGTCTCTCACTGAACCAGTGCTGAGCCCTAGAAGTCTCTCACTGAACCAGGCTGAGCCCCTAGAAGTCTCTACCTGAACCAGGCTAAGCCCCTAGAAGTCTCACTGAACCAGGCTGAGCCCCTAGAAGTCTCTCACGAACCAGGCTGAGCCCCTAGAAGTCTCTCACTGAACCAGGCTGAGCCCTAGAAGTCTCTCACTGAACAGGCTGAGCCCCTAGAAAGTCTCACTGGAACCAGGCTGAGCCCCTAGAAGTCTCTCACTGAACCAGCTGAGCCTGTTCTGGTTGAGCCCCTAGAAGTCTCCACTGAACCAGGCTCAGCCCCTAGAAGTCTCACCTGAACCAGGCTGAGCCCCTAGAAGTCTCACTGAACCAGCTGAGCCCTAGAGTCTCTCACTGAACCAGGCTCAGCCCCTAGAAGTCTCACGAACCAGGCTCAGCCCCTAGAAGTCTCTCACTGAACCAGGCTGAGCCCCTAGAAGTCTCTCACTGAACAGGCTGAGCCCCTAGAAGTCTCTCACTGAACAGGACAGCCCCTAGAAGTCTCACTGAACCAGGCTAAGCCCTAGAAGTCTCTCACCGAACCAGGCTGAGCCCTAGAAGTCTCTCACTGAACTAGGCTGAGCCCCTAGAAGTCTCTCACTGAACCAGGCTAAGCCCTAGAAGTCTCTCACTGAACCAGGCTGAGCCCTAGAAGTCTCTCACTGAACCAGGCTGAGCCCCTAGAGGTCTCTCACCGAACCAGGTGAGCCCTAGAAGTCTCTCACCGAACCAGGCTGAGCCCTAGAAGTCTCACTGAACCAGGCTGAGCCCCTAGAAGTCTCACTGAACCAGGCTGAGCCCATAGAAGTCTCTACTGAACCAGGCTGAGCCCCTAGAAGTCTCTCACTGAACCAGGCTGAGCCCGTAGAAGTCTCACTGAACCAGGCTAAGCCCCTAGAAGTCTCACTGAACCAGGCTGAGCCCGTAGAAGGCTCTCACTGAACCAGGCTGAGCCGTAGAAGTCTCTCACCGAACCAGGCTGTAGCCCCTAGAAGTCTCACTGAACAGGCTAAGCCCTTGAAGTCTCTCACTGAACCAGGCTGAGCCCCTAGAAGTCTCTCACTGAACCAGGCTAGCCCTAAATCTCTCACGAACAGGCTGACCCTAGAAGTCTCTCACTGAACCAGGCTAAGCCCCTAGAAGTCTCTCACGAACCAGGCTAGCCCCTAGAAGTCTCTCACTGAACCAGGCTAAGCCCCTAGAAGTCTCTCACTGAAACCAGGCTGAGCCCTAGAAGTCTCTCACTGAACCAGGCTAAGCCCTAGAAGTCTCTCGCTGAACCAGGCTAACCCCCTAGAAGTCTCTCACTGAACCAGGCTAAGCCGTAGAAGAAGATAACACCGAACACTAGAAGTGAAAAGTCAATCGGTCAAAACTTTTCAGACAGCCCGACCCGCACTCATCTCCTTGATCAATCACTTAATCCTAACATTTCTTAACCTAAAATTTTACATTCAACACCCCTTGATAAGCCTTCTAGGAGGTCTCCTCATGCGAGGGGGTAATTGTTCATCTACCGATTTGGTTGTAAGGCATTTACTATGGGTTCACCGGCCATTCTTCACTTCCGTGATAAGGTTTCACTTGTTCTGGCCGCTCTTTGCACTCTCTTTCCAGTGAACACAATCTCCATGACGTACACACTCCCACCCAACAGTACTTCCACTACCCGGTAAATTCCATCCCATCTCACATTTAGTTTACGGCATGTGCCTGGTATTGTGGTCTCTTTCCTGACCCACACCAGTGCTCCCACCTCCACAACTTGGTTTTTCCGCTTTCGGTTGGCGACGTTTCTATAACGACGCGACATTTTCTGATGCGTCTCCCTGATTAGAGCATGTGCCACGCCCATGTCGTCTTCCTCTCCATCAACGCCGGGTAAGGATGTCCCGACCAGCCTGGGGGCGTGGCGAGAGAAAAAAGCTAAATAAGGTAGTTGTCCGGTGGAGGTGTGGACCGCTTGGTTCATGGTGATTTGGCACGGCTGCAGCAGCTTGGGCCAGCGAAGAGGGTGACCTTGACACAGGGTAGAGAGGACCGATTTAAGAGTCTTGTGCATCCTCTCGGTCACCGAATTGCCTTGAGGGTGGTAGGGTGTCGTGTAGCAGAGAGTGATCTGGTGTCGTGTGCAGAACTGCTGGAATTCCTTGCTGGAAAACTCCTCCATTGGCCAGGACATATACCACTGTATACCTGGACTGCTCACGGAATATCGGCCTGTCGCACAAGGGCCTGAAGTCGGAGGGCCGCTCGGATTCATATATATATATATATATATATATATATATATATATATATATATATATATATATATATATTATATATATATATATATATATACGGATCATATAGACTGGTTTATCAGTATATATGATATACTGTAATCTTCGTAAATGTTTGTTCTGTAATATCAAATAAAAAACGGTAAAACACGCTAAAGAAATGCCATTACGAGACTGAAGAAATATGCATGAACTTCAACTGGCTGAGCCCCTAGAAGTCTCTCACTGAACCAGGCTGAGCCCCTAGAAGTCTCTCACTGAACCAGGCTGAGCCCCTAGAAGTCTCTCACCGAACCAGGCTCAGCCCCTAGAAGTCTCACCGAACCAGGCTGAGCCCGTAGAAGTCTCACCGAACCAGGCTGAGCCCCTAGAAGTCTCTCACCGAACCAGGCTGAGCCCCTAGAAGTCTCTCACTGAACCAGGCTGAGCCCCTAGAAGTCTCACCGAACCAGGCTGAGCCCGTAGAAGTCTCTCACTGAACCAGGCTAAGCCCCTAGAAGTCTCTCACTGAACCAGGCTGAGCCCGTAAAAGTCTCTCACTGAACCAGGCTGAGTCCGTAGAAGTCTCTCACTGAACCAGGCTGAGCCCGTAGAAGTCTCTCACTGAACCAGGCTGAGCCCCTAGAAGTCTCTCACCGAACCAGGCTGAGCCCCTAGAAGTCTCACTGAACCAGGCTGAGCCCCTAGAAGTCTCTCACTGAACCAGGCTGAGCCCCTAGAAGTCTCTCACTGAACCAGGCTCAGCCCCTAGAAGTCTCACCGAACCAGGCTGAGCCCCTAGAAGTCTCACTGAACCAGGCTGAGCCCCTAGAAGTCTCTCACTGAACCAGGCTGAGCCCCTAGAAGTCTCTCACCGAACCAGGCTGAGCCCGTAGAAGTCTCTCACTGAACCAGGCTGAGCCCCTAGAAGTCTCTCACTGAACCAGGCTGAGCCCGTAGAAGTCTCTCACTGAACCAGGCTGAGCCTCTAGAAGTCTCACCGAACCAGACTGAGCCCCTAGAAGTCTCTCACTGAACCAGGCTGAGCCCCTAGAAGTCTCACTGAACCAGTCTGAGCCCCTAGAAGTCTCTCACTGAACCAGGCTGAGCCCCTAGAAGTCTCTCACTGAACCAGGCTGAGCCCCTATTAGTCTCTCACTGAACCAGGCTGAGCCCCTAGAAGTCTCACTGAACCAGGCTCAGCCCCTAGAAGTCTCACCGAACCAGGCTCAGCCCCTAGAAGTCTCTCACTGAACCAGGCTGAGCCCCTAGAAGTCTCTCACTGAACCAGGCTGAGCCCCTAGATGTCTCTCACATAACCAGGCTGAGCCCCTAGAAGTCTCACTGAACCAGGCTAAGCCCCTAGAAGTCTCACCGAACCAGGCTGAGCCCCTAGAAGTCTCTCACTGAACTAGGCTGAGCCCCTAGAAGTCTCACTGAACCAGGCTAAGCCCCTAGAAGTCTCTCACTGAACCAGGCTGAGCCCCTAGAAGTCTCTCACTGAACCAGGCTGAGCCCCTAGAGGTCTCTCACCGAACCAGGCTGAGCCCCTAGAAGTCTCTCACCGAACCAGGCTGAGCCCCTAGAAGTCTCACTGAACCAGGCTGAGCCCCTAGAAGTCTCACTGAACCAGGCTGAGCCCATAGAAGTCTCTCACTGAACCAGGCTGAGCCCCTAGAAGTCTCTCACTGAACCAGGCTGAGCCCGTAGAAGTCTCACTGAACCAGGCTGAGCCCCTAGAAGTCTCACTGAACCAGGCTGAGCCCGTAGAAGGCTCTCACTGAACCAGGCTGAGCCCGTAGAAGTCTCTCACCGAACCAGGCTGAGCCCCTAGAAGTCTCACTGAACCAGGCTAAGCCCCTTGAAGTCTCTCACTGAACCAGGCTGAGCCCCTAGAAGTCTCTCACTGAACCAGGCTAAGCCCCTAGAAGTCTCTCACTGAACCAGGCTGAGCCCCTAGAAGTCTCTCACTGAACCAGGCTAAGCCCCTAGAAGTCTCTCGCTGAACCAGGCTAAGCCCCTAGAAGTCTCTCACTGAACCAGGCTAAGCCCGTAGAAGAAGATAACACCGAACACTAGAAGTGAAAAGTCAATCGGTCAAAACTTTTCAGACAGCCCGACCCGCACTCATCTCCTTGATCAATCACTTAATCCTAACATTTCTTAACCTAAAATTTTACATTCAACACCCCTTGATAAGCCTTCTAGGAGGTCTCCTCATGCGAGGGGGTAATTGTTCATCTACCGGATTTGGTTGTAAGGCACTTACTATGGGTTCCACCGGCCATTCTTCACTTCCGTGATAAGGTTTCACTTGTTCGGCCGCTCTTTGCACTCTCTTTCCAGTGAACACAATCTCCATGACGTACACACTCCCACCCAACAGTACTTCCACTACCCGGTAAATTCCATCCCATCTCACATTTAGTTTACGGCATGTGCCTGGTATTGTGGTCTCTTTCCTGACCCACACCAGTGCTCCCACCTCCACAACTTGGTTTTTCCGCTTTCGGTTGGCGACGTTTCTATAACGACGCGACATTTTCTGATGCGTCTCCCTGATTAGAGCATGTGCCACGCCCATGTCGTCTTCCTCTCCATCAACGCCGGGTAAGGATGTCCCGACCAGCCTGGGGGCGTGGCGAGAGAAAAAAGCTAAATAAGGTAGTTGTCCGGTGGAGGTGTGGACCGCTTAGTTCATGGTGATTTGGCACGGCTGCAGCAGCTTGGGCCAGCGAAGAGGGTGACCTTGACACAGGGTAGAGAGGACCGATTTAAGAGTCTTGTGCATCCTCTCGGTCACCGAATTGCCTTGAGGGTGGTAGGGTGTCGTGTAGCAGAGAGTGATCTGGTGTCGTGTGCAGAACTGCTGGAATTCCTTGCTGGAAAACTCCTCCATTGGCCAGGACATATACCACTGTATACCTGGACTGCTCACGGAATATCGGCCTGTCGCACAAGGGCCTGAAGTCGGAGGGCCGCTCGGATTCATATATATATATATATATATATATATACGGATCATATAGACTGGTTTATCAGTATATATGATATACTGTAATCTTCGTAAATGTTTGTTCTGTAATATTATCAAATAAAAAACAGTAAAACACGCTAAAGAAATGCCATTACGAGACTGAAGAAATATGCATGAACTTCAACTCTTCGCCATTTAAAACTTTGCGAGTCAACTTTTATCATGAAGGGTATCAATAGAAGCGCAATTGTATTAGCTTTCCATTGCTATATTTCGTTATCTGATAAATTAATTAGAACCATGTATAAATTAGCGTTAACTAGATAAATAAAATCATCAATCGGGTAATTTTCCCGATTGATGACCTTATTTATTTAGTCAACGCTAATTTATACATGGTGCTAATTCATTTGTCAGAAAACGAAATATATAAGTAAATAAATAACATCATCAATCGGGAAAATTACCCGATTGATGATTATATTTATTTATTTAATGTTAATTTATGCATGGTTCTAATTAATTTATCAGATAACGAAATATAGCAATGGAAAGCTAATAAAATTGCGCTTCTATTAATACCCTTCATGATTAAAGTTGACTCGCAAAGTTTTAAATGGCGAAGAGTTAAGTGAATATTAAGTTCATGCATATTTCTTCATAGTCTCGTAATGGCATTTCTTTAGCGTGTTTTACTGTTTTTTTATTTGATAATATTATAGAACAAACATTTATGAAGATTACAGTATATCATATATACTGATAAACCAGTCTATATGATAGTCCATAGACCACTATATCTCTTTGTCGGGCGCCCCGCAGGCCCCTATGCAGCCCCGCAATTCAAAACATTGTCGCGTGAACAGTCCAGGTATACCTGGACATGTACCTGGAGCATGTCCAGTCCAGTGGTCTATGGCCAGGACGATGTTGCGAGGTGTCCCATAGTCTGCCAGGTACTGCCACATGGTCTCTATTTTGTGTGTAGTGTGTTTGGTCTTAAGGGGGAAGAACCTAATGAACCTACTGTGATGATGGACTACCGTCATAACATAGCGGTAACCTTGAGCTCCGGCCACCCTATCGGTAAGGTCTGTCCCTATCCTCGCCCATGGTTTATACACTGGAGGTAATTCTTTCCATGGTTGTTGTAACCCGCTATTGCCTTAAATCTTTGACAAGTGACACAATCCTTGACATACTCACACACATCTACTTTTAAGATTTGTCCAATAGTATAGTTCCTCGGCCTTCTTAATGGTTTTCTTGTGCCCTAAATGACCGGATAATTCATGGACATGTTGGAGAGCTTGTACAGTCATACTACGAGGGATTATGAGACTATAGTGTAGGCTACCATCTGTTTTCTCCCGGACATAATACAGTATTTCATCTACTACTGCAAATTGATCGAGGGTGGTTTTTGGCAAGCGTTTCTTAGGGACTCTACCGCCCCCCAAATATTCCACTAATTCTTCCCATACGGGTTCTTCCCGTTGACGTAGTTTGAATTGTTGTTGATCTAGCCCGAGCCAGGTGGCCTCGGGAGGTCGGATTATCACTAACTGGACGTGACAGATGATCGGCGACAAAGTTATCCTTACCCTTCAAGTATTTAACCACATAGTTGTACTCTCGCATTTCTACGATCCATCTAGCCATTCGGGGAGATTTAGTCTTACGTTTGAATATGCTTGTGAGTGGTTGGTGATCCGTGACTATCGTAATCTGTGAATCCCCGAGATAGTGGTGGAGGTTCCTGCAGGTGAGGACTACCGCTAATGCCTCCTTATCAGTGGCCGAGTAACGGGTCTCGCAAGAATTTAATTTCTTGGAAAAATAACCGATAGGACAGTTCGTACCATTAGATTGAATTTGACTTAGGACTCCCCCGACATGGGTGTTACTGGCGTCCGTCGTGAGGATGAGAGGTTCATGTATTTGCGCCCTAACTAAGACAGGTGCGTTAATAAGACATGATTTGAGGTGGTGGAATGCTTGTTGGCACTCACTCTTCCAAGTGAAGGTGACTGGAGCTGTAGTTAAGTGTGTGAGAGGAGCACCAACCTTCCCAAATGAAGGAACATGTTTTCTGTAAAAGCCGCACATTCCTAAGAAGCGTCTGACTTCCCTAACAGTAGTGGGAGCTTTCATTTTAGACACGGCTTCCACATTTTTCAGATCTGGTTTGCTTCCTTGTGCTGAGATTCGGTGGCCTAGGAAGGTGGCTTCTTTTAGCCCGAAGGTGCATTTACTGAGGTTTAGTTTCACACCATTAGTGGTGAGTAGCTCAAAAAGTTGGGTAAGGCGATCTAGAAGAAGAGGGAAGCTTGGAGCCCATAGGATTAAATCATCCAGGTAGTTTTTGACCCAACCCTTCTGAAGGAAGGGGGGTTAATACTGAAGCCATTCGCCTGGAAAATATGGCCGTTGAACAGTTTAGTCCGAACGGTAGACGCCGAAACCGATATAAGGTGACCCCATCACTGAAGGTGGTGACATCACGACTCTCATCATCGAGTAAGATCTGGAAGTATGCTTCGCGCATGTCGAGGGTGACAGTATTGCTGACCCGCAGCTTGTTCCACCAGCTCCTCTAACCTTGGAAAGGGGTAGATGTCAGTGGCGAGGTGTTTATTGATGTGTCTATAGTCCAAGCACATTCTTTTACTGCCATCCGGCTTATTGACTAGGACAATTGGTGACAACCAGGCTGCCGTGAACCGTTCTATGATATTTCGGTCTTCCATGTCTTGAAGCATATGTGAAATTAGCTCCTTTGCTTTCTCGGGGTAGCGGTGTGTAGGTCCTCGGCTGGGTTGAAGATCAGCCACTTTAATGTGAACCGGAGGACCGCTGATAAGTCCTAGTTCATTCTGGTCTAAGATGGAAAGAGGGTCATTTTCGATAATTACCTCTTGTAACTCACGTTTGTTCCGAAACCGTCAGGTGTTGCCATTTTTGCCCCTTGATTAACTCCTTCAACTTTTGGGTTCGGGTTCCCTTTGGTTGTACCCTATCGTTTTCTGGTAGAAATTCATTGTGTATTTCATGAGTGGAGTTGATTTTAAAAGATGGAGGATTTTCTACCTTTTCGTATGAACCGAGGATGGTGCCTGTGTGAGAAACCTTTTCCCTCTTGGTATTATTGGTGAAAGGGAAGTCAATAGAATGTTCTGAAGTAGCTTGCACTAAGCCGGGGTGGCTGTTGTGACTGACTCTTACCTGAGGATGGATAATTAGATCACAACCCGGGATCTCTTTCACACTGACGGGCATTAATTTTGATTGCTATTATGGATCTATTTTTACTGGGTTGAGGAGGTTCATTTGTGAGGATACTTGTGACAGTTTCGCGAGTTCTACAGGACTGCCGTGTACTCTTTCAACTAGGATTGCGTCGTGAATTTATTTCGCCTCCGATTCGTTTTGCGATGCATTCTTTGATTAATGTGTAACTACTCCCCGTGTCTACTATGGCCTCCACAATTGTTCTGCTGACGGCTACATGGATGGTGGGAGAAGTATTACTACCGGCTACTCAGAATTGTTGCTTGGGGTTTTGGGCGCGGCTCCGGGTATGGTTATTATTACCCGTGCGTTCGTGATCGCGTCCACTGCCGTCCAGGGCACCCACGGTCTCCCCTGCGGCATCCAGGTTTACGACAATCAAAACAATGGCCCAGTGGGGGTTTCCTCCAACATTCCGAAAGGGTATGCGAGTTCGTCCGACAATAGGCGCAATACAGTAAAAGCCTTATAACTCGGCACGATAGGGGCTCTTGCCCTTGCCGAGTTATTCAATGTGCCGAGTTATGCAATGTCCTCCTCTGATATGGGTTAAAAAAAAAAAAAAAAAAAAAAAAAAAAAAAAAAAAATAATAATAATAATAATAATAATAATAATAATATTTTTAATACATTACTGTAAAAGCATAAAACCAACACTTAGCAGTGAACGGGTAGCAGCAGGCCTGTAATCCAAGGAGAGGGGAGCCTTGTTGTAACATGTAGAAGATGTTAGGGGGACTCAGTCGCATTTTAACACTGGTATCACTTTAATCACTTTATAATCACAACTCTATACTGTATTGTATACAGTACTGTACCTGTACAACTTCATTTTACATCACTTGAGCACTTAGTTACTGCAACACTATGCCCTGTCCATTAGCTCTACCTTCGACTGTGAGTGCCTGGGAGGACATGGGGGGCGGCATGAGCCTCTAATCACAGGCGTCACTATAAGAATCCTACCTGTGCCACCAACGGGCCAAAAAAAAAAAAAAAAAAAAAAAAAAAATTGTCTTTGCCATGCCGAGTTATATCAAATTCCGAGTTATACAGTGCCGAGTTATAAGGCTTTTACTGTACTTGCGAGTGGGTGTCTCATGATTTAGGGGTCGTTCGCTTTTTGCTTGTGTCAAACTGACCTTAAGTTCGCAGACTTGTTTTCTCAGTTCCTCCACTTCATCTTTGATGGCCTCGGGGTTTGTATGACATACATACACACAGACATACACACACACATACACACAGACACAGACACACATACACACCTCGCTGGGATGCATTTGAGAGAACACAGGAATTCACTTAAAATAAAATTTGATCATATTCAAAAATCTAATATGTAAGAATTATCATTTATTTCATTTTTTGAATTTTGTAGATCTAGATAGGATGTATATTTAGTAAGGAAAATTTGTTTTCTTCTTAACCCCTTCACGCCCAGATCTTTCCTTTGCTATATATAAAAAAGTGTCTGTTAGCCATAAAATTACGAAAAAGTAACTAAATAAACCAAATTAGTCAGTGGACAAGGATACTAAACAGGTCATAGCTATAAAACATTGCTTATAGTCACTAAACATCGTGTAATGGTTCGCAAATGACCCTGGCAATAACGTTTTGGGCCTCAAGGGTAATGGTGAATGGCTAGTAAGTGACCTGTTGGTTATGTTTTTTGGAATGAGTTTGTCTGTTTTGCTGTAGCAGTATAGATTTAATGTACAATTCAGACCATTTTTTTAACAGTGTTTTTCTGGAGATATAATTGTGTAACATTTTTACTGTAGTTGTTTTAAGTCAAGAAAACAATAATCCACGCCAGAGAAAAGATTGAGGGACAAAATAATCCGATATCTCTATAGTGTGTATTATTTATTGATTATATTTATACAGGTCTTAACTAACAGAGAAATAGTCTATTAGATCTAGTCATACTTCTAGTTTATTAGTATGTATTAGAAACATTCTAACACAGTACACAGGACTAAATGTGCAATTAGAATAACATTTTGTTTATTAATATGTAGGTATAGTATTCTAGAAAGAGACATTTCTTCAGTTATTTTTATTCTAGATACTGTAATTTTTCAGTGTCAAAAATACTCAAACTGCAAAAATAGATGGGAGAATTATCATTGAAAATGTCTATTGTTATATTTTCTTGATCAAGTGCATTGATAGAATTATTGCTTCTGTGAGAAATAGTGATGTCTTTATTGATCATTCATAGTTATACAGTAGTAGTTAGTCATTCATACAGGCAGTATTAGTCATTCATAGTTAGTCATTCATACAGGCAGTATTAGTCATTGGTCATTCATAGTTATACAGTAGTAGTTAGTCATTCATACAGGCAGTATTAGTCATTGGTCATTCATAGTTATACAGTAGTAGTTAGTCATTCATACAGGCAGTATTAGTCATTGGTCATTCATAGTTATACAGTAGTAGTTAGTCATTCATACAGGCAGTATTAGTCATTGATCATTCATAGTTATTACTTATTTTCATAGTATTAATCATTGATAGTTAATTATTTTTCTAAGTCATCATTCACACAGTTAATTTTTAAGTCTAGAATTCACAGTTAATCATTTTTCTAAGTCATCATTCACACAGTTAAAATTTAAGTCTAGAATTCACAGTTAATAATTTTTCTAAGTCATCATTCACACAGTTAAAAATTTAAGTCTAGAATTCACAGTTAATAATTTTTCTAAGTCATCATTCACACAGTTAAAAATTTAAGTCTAGAATTCACAGTTAATAATTTTTCTAAGTCATCATTCACACAGTTCATTATTTTTCTGAGTTCATTGATAAATATTTTTCTGAGTTCATTGACAAATATTTTTCTGAGTTCATTGATAAATATTTTTCTGAGTTCATTGATAAATATTTTTCTGAGTTCATTGATAAATATTTTTCTGAGTTCATTGATAAATATTTTTCTGAGTTCATTGATAAATATTTTTCAGAGTTCATTGATAAATACTTTACTCAGTTCATCAATAATAGTTATTTTATTTATTAATTGATCATTCATACAGTTAATTACTATTCTCTCTTAAGTCATAAATACTTAGATGACCGTCCGGAAATAATGTATTAAAAGGAAATGACAAAAAATAACAATGTTCACCTTGCAATCTTTCTTGGTATTAACAGATACATAGGATTTGTTGCCTTGTTAAGAAATACATCTAACAGAGTATCTAGGGTTATAACAATACTGTATTTATGTATAAATGTATATGATAGGGTTTTACATCTAAATAAATCCTGTCCACACACAGTATTTTGTGTCTCATTAATAATGCCAATCACTGGATCTCCGGAGAGGCTTTCAGGCATTAGGGACTTATGCCATTATTTTGGGGTCATTAGTGGCATTTTTAGCAATTTTTTAGTAATTATTTGGTATTTTTTATTCTCCTAGTAATATTAGACTGAAAAACAACTTAACTCAAATATTATTAAAGTATATTATCGAGTTTATTTGGTGATGTTTAGTGATAATTTTTAGTACTTTTTGCATTATTCTTATTAATATTTGACAATAAAATGCTCAAACATTTGGCAGAATATACATTTTTTTCTTGATCTACTTTAATATTATATTACCACTCAAGAGAAGTTAATAATATTTCTTGACTTCTAAATGAATGTAATATTGAAGTCCAAAAGTTGAACGGTGGTTTTTTTTTTACTTCTCAATAAATGTAGTTGAGAAAATATCTGAAGTTGAATATGTTATCTAGCTATTTGAAAATGAATTATTATATGCATTACCGTCCACAACACTAGTCGCCAGGCGCCATACATATATAAGGAATGTTAGCATCACTACAGCCTTGTATGCGCCACTGAAGAGGCATGCACAGTAGTGTATATGATGTACCTGTCTTCAGTGGCACATACAAGGCTGTAGTGATGCTAACATTCCTTATGTATGTATGGCGACTATAGTGTTGTGGACGGTATCTATTTAGAAACTGACAACCTCTATGCATTACTACTGCTAATACATTTGTATTCAATAGATCATTACGGTTACCTGCTGGATGTAGTTAAGTAGAGTGTAGTCTAATGGTAGTTAAGGCAATATTAGTACAACATCTTAACCCCTTGAGGCCCAGAACGTAATGTCCACTGTAATCTGGGTACCATTAGAAGAGTTTTAGTGACTAAGCAATATTTTATAGCTATGACCTGCTTAGTATCCTTGTCCACTAACTAATTGGGTATATTCAGTCATTTTTCGTAATTTTATGGCTAACAACAGACTATTTTATATAGCCAAGGAAAGATCTGCCAGGCGTGAAGGAGTTCAGCAGTGTTGTCTAAATGTAGTTAAGCCAATATTAGTGCAACATCTTAACTAGCTATTTAAAAACTGATCAATCTGTATCCACTATTAATAATAAAATTGAAGTTCTTACAGCACAAAATACAGTTCTTCTCATGACCTCACATGTTTTGTTGATCAATGACAATTTCATAACCCCTTCACGCCCAGATCTTTGCTTGGCTATATAAAATAGTCTGTTGTTAGCCATAAAATTACGCGAAAAAGTAACTTAATATACCAAATTACCCAGTGGACAAGGATACTAAACAGGTCATAGCTATTAAATATTGCTTATGGTTATTGAAATCGTCTAGTGGTGCTTAAATTACAATGGCAATAACGTTCTGGGCCTCAAGGGGTTAATCAGACACAGGGAAGTTCAGCAGCACATATACAAGTCTTACAAGCTCACCTGTAGTCTTGCTTGTAATGACGCCTGTAATATTCTTAGTCTTGTAATCTTGTCACCTTAGAGGCCATCTTGCACATGATGAGTATTGCATTTTGACCCCAATGGCAACAGGCTTCCTTCACCACCATCACGCCTTCAAACTTTGCACAAACTGTAATAGAGAAAAAGAAAAATGAATTAGTAAATCAAATAAATTCTTCAAACTATATACAAACTAAAGGAAAATTTTAATTGGAAAAAGCAAAAGAATTTAGTCAATCAAATAAATGAATACTTTCTTCAAACTCTATGAGGCGCTTATTTCAGAAAGTCCTTAAGCGCCATCAATACAAAACTCAGAAAATGGCTTCAAAATGTTTCAAGGTTCAAAATGTCAGATCTTTTGAACATTGAAACATCTTGAAGCCATTTTCTTAGTGTTTTGTATTGATGGCGCTTATGGACTTCTGAAATAACCGCCTCATTATACAAACGGTAAAGAGGAAAACAATAGTGGTAAATAAATAAAATGCTAATGATGAAATAAAATAAAATAAATCCAAAATGTTCTAAATAAATGAAATAATAAAATGGTCCAATGTAGAAAAATGTAATAATTTAGGACAAATACAACTGAATGAGTCCATCCAATAAATGAGTAGTTTCTTGAGCACCCTCACTGCTGCAAACTAGGCACACATGCTAATAGGGAAAGTTGTTGATCAGTAAATAGAGAATGAAATATAGAAGTGCTAATATAAATATTAAGTAAAATAATATAAGTAGTTTTGGAAAAATGTTGATCCATAAATAAAGTTAAATGTAACATCAGGACTTTTTTATCCTTCAGTCTTTCTTCAAACTTTGCACAAACTGTAGAGGAAATAATATATATATTGATAAATGCCTTGTTCCCTCCAAGGGTTGCCTATGACACCCAGAGAAAGAGAGAGAGAGATAATCACATTTACTTCAGAAAGAAAGACAGGGCCATACACTAAGCTGTGCATGGCCTCGGTGCTCATCTCCGTGGCATTAGCCCTTGAGCCTGTGGTACCCCGGGACGGCTAGTGTGACACCCGGGTTACCACGGTTACCTTGTCACTCTGTGGTGTAGTGGGTAGTGCGCCTGGCTATGAATCTGTGGGCCTTGGTTGGAATCCTGGCCAGGGCAGTCGGCGGCCAGCCCACCCAGCTGTTCATCCTTCCTTTCATGGATGGTGGATAAATGGGTACCTGGGGAAACCTGGGGAAGGTAACTGTGAAAGGTAAACCATCTTCACCTTTCACAGATACCTTCCCCAGGTTTCCCCAGGTACCCATTTATCCACCATCCCAGAAAGGAAGGGTAAACAGCTGGGTGGGCTGCACGCCGACCGCCCTGACACGGATTCTAACCAGGGCCTGCAGATTCGTAGCGAGGCGCGTCAATATGTTTTCAGAAATGATATCCGTTGAAAATTGTGGGTGGGGACACACTTTTATAGCCCATCTGTCATACATAGCCTACTTTCATTGTTCAAATCATCGCATCTCTCAACTCCACATAACAAACTTCCATACACACACACATAATCTAGACTAGTGTGCATTATTCCACTCAAGTCTATCTATCCATTATTTATTATCTATCTATCTATAGTATCTATCTTTTATACTAAAGTCTATTTTACTGGAGGCTGTCTATCTATTATTTATCTATCTGTCACAATTGTGGCCGTCCAGCGGGCAGGCCAAGGAAGACATGGAGGCAGTGTGTGGAGAGGATCTGGCAGCAGGGGGGAGGTGGAGGCAAGGATGGAGATATTTTGCAAGCCTATCACCCCACCCTCTAACCTCATCACACATTACGGGAAAATCTGACGTTATAAAAAATTGAACTAAATTCTGATCTAGTAGTATTTTAGTATCTTTTTGCCTCCCTATAAAATTCACTTACGGTATTTCCTTCTACTTATGACTTCCCACAACCATGAATTTTTAATATATTTCAGAACTTCCTTATCTTTAGTATGTATATTTTTTGTATATTTATATGTATGTACGATTGTACATTTGTAATAATTCATTATCCTTTACTCTATTTAGGTATATAAAAGGGCTGTATACATCTTTTTCCCTTTTCCTGAGCACTGCACTATCACTTTTAATGCTACTATCTCATCTAGCCAACTGTTCAACTGGCTTCGACTTCAATGCCACTCTTTACTAAATTTATCTGTGCTGTATATCCCTCACCTAACTCCTCTGACTATGTAAAATTCTTCGACTATTTAACATAAAAAGTGGGAGCACATCTCATCTCATTTTCCTTTAGCTGAAATTTCCATTTTGGGGACTTCAATGTTCACCACCAGCTTTGGCTATCATCTTCTTTCACCGACCAACCTGGTGAAAAGCCTACAACTTTTCTATCCTCCAAGACCTAGAACACTGGTGCAGCACCCTACCCGTATTCCTGACCGCCTTGGAGAACGCCCAACATTCTTGATCTTTTCCTAACTACTAACCCAGTGGTTCTAAACCTGGGGCCATGGCAAGAATTTAAGGGGGCCATGGTGGGCTGTTGAAAAATTATACTTTTCTAAATAATGTTAGGAATTGAATAAAAAAAAAACTTGCATCACTGTCCTGGAAAAGAAAATTTTCTTGTTAAACAATTAATTGAAAAATCAAGTTGACAATAAAATATTGTTACATAATATTTTTTACGAATGTGTGTGTACGTGGTATGTATGTATGTGTGCGAAATTGTAATTTTTTTGTGCAGTGTAGGTGTGATAGAAAAACGCGGAGGAGAACGAACGTGTATGAGACGGGTGAGAGACACGGGCGGTGAGTGAGGGTGAGTCACCGGGAGACAGAGGGAGAGGGGCGATCGAATGATCTCAGTGTGGCCGGGGATATCATCACGAAACATGTGGGTATAATTATTCTGAACCATATACCGTGTTACTTATTTTGTTCGACAATTATAATGCGGTCGCTGTTTTTTCGTGTGTAAAATATTTCTTATTTTTTGGTATCATTTTTTTCATGCTCATTCCCTACTTAGGTATTCCTGCTTTTTTTTTTTTAGTGCTAATATTGATGTGACTCGCTATTCTTATTCTTATTTTAATTGGGGCAGTGCTTGTCAAAGGAGGCGTTTCTTGCTGTAGAAAGTACATTCCAGCTTGCTAGCTTGAGTGTGAATGTTTATCATCTTTACTCTCTATGTGTGTATGTTTGTGTATGATTGTGTGTGTGCTTAATTTGTGAGTCCAGGGATGTGTATGTATGTGGATTTTTGGGGTGTTTGTCATTTTATCACTTGTCCTATTTATCTGTCCTTCTTATCATTCTTTTGTCTTATCACTTAATGGTTTGTTCTGATGTTCTGTCTTCTTTATTTTCCGTAGATTTGCGATGGCTACTAGTGTTAGTAAGAAGCGGAAGTACAGTGAAGAAGTACATTAACTACGGATTTACATCAATCCTCGCTGATGGCATCGAAAAACCTCAGTGTGTACTGTGCTTCAAAGTGCTGGGGAACGATTCTATGAGGCCTAGTAAGTTGAAGCATCATTTGCTGACCATCCATCCACAGTATGCTGAGAAAGCCCCCGATTCTTTCAGGCGCCACGAAGTATTTGGGAAAACAGAAACTGGATGCGACTGGTGCTTTCAACAACAGACCTCAAGTGTAGTTGAGACATCATACGAGTTTGCCCTCGAATAGCGAAGCAAAAGAAGCCCCACACAATTGGGGAAACCTTAATCAAGCCATGTACTTTAAAGATGGTCAAGCGTTTTTCTTGGAGATGCAAGTGAACGTAAAATTCTACAAATTTTCCTTGTCAAACGACACAGTGAAGCGGAGAATTATGAAATGTCAGATGACATAAAGGAAAAAGTGATACAGGAGATCAAATCGTCTCCAACTGTTATGTTTGCAATACAGCTGGATGAGTCAAAAGGGTGTGAGTTCTTGTGCACAGCTACTCGTGTTTGTTAGGTATGTTTTCCCTTTTGTGATATCAAGGAAGAATATCTGTTATGTACACCCGCTTGAGACCACCACAACAGCTAAAGATGTGATGGAAAAGCTATTTCTTTCTTTCAAAGCTAAAAGGATCCCCTGGGAAAATTGTTGTGGAGTCTGTACAGACGGGGCTCCAGCGATGCGGGATCAAAATCAGGGTTCCGGAAGCTTGTAAGGAAGTAGCTCCGAATGCCAAGGGGGTTCATTGTATGATCCATCGTTTTGCACTGGCGTCGAAAAAACCCCCCCTGATGAACTTTTCAAGATCCTGGAAAGGCAGTGGTCAAATGCGTCAACTTTGTAAAAGCTGGAGCTCTGAACTCTCGCCTTTTCCAGAACCTTTGTAGAGACATGGATTCGGAGTATGAAGTCTCCCTCTTTTACTTTAAAGTGCGCTGGCTTTCCTAGGGCAATGGTGGGGAATCGAGGTTTGAACTTCGGGGGGAGCTTAATTGTTCCTGAAATGCAAGGGAAAGATATCTGTTTAGTCACTTCAAAGAGGTTTTGTGGGAGCCACGTCTTGCATATTTAGCAGATATATTTGAGCAGCTAAATAGGTTGAATCTGAAAACTACAGGGCAAGGAAAGAAATGTGTTTTTACCTGATGGATTGTCTTCGTGGACTTCTTGCAAGCTCCAGAATTGGCAAAGGAAAGTCGTATCGGGAATGTTGCCATGTTTGAAAACCTTTCAGCTGTCCTTGACGAGAATGAAGAAGATAGTCTGCTTGACCATTACTTAAACTGAAATCACTCAGCATCTGAGATCCTTGAAAGTGAACTTAATAGGTACTTCCCAGAATTCGAGGAGGAAGAAGTGAAGTTGGTAATGAATCCATTCCCCGTTTGCACTCTTGATATTACTAACCATTCCCCGGATGTTCAGGATGATTTTCCCTTTATCTCAAACATGATTCTGCTGCCAAATATCTCTAGAAGAAAAATCTCTGAATGTATTCTGGTTTCAATGCATCAGTCATATCCAAAAGTCAGTGAGATTACACTTCGACTACTCTTGCTTTTCAACTACCTATTTTTTGCGAGTCTGGTTTCCCCCACCCTTCTACAAATCAAGAATAAGACGGAATCGATTGGATGTGGAACCCGACATGAGATGTGCATTGTCAGTGACACAAACCCCGGATTCGTCAAATGACTGAAAAAAACAATATCAGCCTTCCCCCTGATGTTGATAAAATATGCCGAGATTAATTGAACTTTTTCCCAACCAGATTCAAATTTGGGTAGTGTCCGCTAGTCTTTTGTAGGCAAGTGATGTAAGTTAAGCATATCACAGAATCTATCAAATATAAGATAATTATGACTGTAAATTTGTAATAAAGTCAAGGGTGTTCTCTTCATCACATTTTTTTTTTTTTTTTTTGTTTTTACCTTTTTTTGTCGGGTGGGAATTTGGAGAAAAATGAGGGAGCCACGACGAATGTTGATATTCCATGAAGGGGGACTGGAGTGAAACAGGTTGAGAACCACTGTACTACCCTTCTTCTTCCTCTGTGAAACTATTCTCCTCCGTTGGTTCCTCCGATCACAATTTTATTTTGTAACCTGTCCTAATCGCTCCGGTACCGTCCTCGGGACCCCCTTTTTTTTTTGGGGTTTTTAAGCGGAGGTGCTTCTGGCACTTCACTCAGCTAAGATGTGAAGACCTAAGGCATTACTACTCTGATTTTCCATGGAATGATTATGCTTCCCTGTCAAAGACCATCTCTTTGTGCAGGCGCATACTGAGGTCATAGTCCCTCTGGCATAGAGGCTTAACATTCCACATACTTTCTCTATCCTAAGCCCGTCAAACCTTGGCTTAACTCTGCTTTGTTTCTTCATGCTGTCCGAGATAGAGAGGTGGCTCACAAACGTACCGTAAGCATCCATCTCCTAAAAACTCATGCGCCTTTATATTTCTGCCCGTAATCATGCCAATCTTACTTCCACTTACCAAAACTCTTGTCATTCATAGAAAATGTCAAAATGCTTTCTGATCAAATCCTCTCGTGACTTCTGGCATCTAGCCTAACACATTCTCTAACAATTTGTTTCTTCTTCATCTTCCCTCCTTGCTTCACACCATGGCTCCACAGACTGTCTCATCTACTTCTAAAGCTGAACTCTTCGCTCAAACGTTTGCTAAATTCCACCTGGTTGATGAAGGCTTGTTCCTCCTTCTCCTCCACCCTCTGATTATATTATGCCTGGTCTTGAAGATCCTCGGAATATGTTTTCTTTGCCCTTTCTGGCCTAGATCCTCGAAGGCTTACGTCCTGACGGAGTCCCTCCTATTGTTCCTCAAACTGGTGATTCTGTGCTTGCACCTGCTGGTCAAACTTTTTCCGTCTTTGTCTATCTACTTCCCGTTCCTTCTGGCTGGAAGTTTGCTCACATCCAACCTGTTCCTAAGAAGGGTGACCCGTTCTAATCCCTTCAAACTACCGTCCTATACTTTGACTTCTGCCTTTCTAAAGTTTTTGTAAATCTAAAAATAACTTAATAAGGAAGATTCTTAAGCATCTATCTGCTCACAAATCTTCTATCCTGATCGTCAGTACGGTTCCGGGTAAAGGGCGATCTACTGCGATCTTCTAGCTTTCCCTAACTGATCTTGGTCATCCTCCTTTAGGGTTTCGGTGACTTTTGCTGTTGCCCTTGACATATCAAAAGCCTTTTGATAGAGTCTGGCACAAATTCTTATTTCCAAACTACCCTCATTCGGTTTCTATACCTTCTCTCTGTACTTCATTTTAAAGTTTCCTTTTCAACCGTTCTATGCACTCTGTGTAGACGGACATTGTTTCTGCTCCTAAATCTATCATAGTGGTGTTCCCCATGGTTCTTTCCTATCACCCACTCTCTTCTATTATTCATTAATGCTCTTCTAAGTCTAACTCCAAGCCCTATCCACATCCTACGCTGAGATTCTACCCTGCATTTTTCAACGTCGTTTATTAGACGTCCGAACTCAACAGGAACTAAGTGATTCAGGGAGAGATGCCACCGAGCGCTTTCTGATCTTTCTATAATTTCTGATTGGGCTAAAGCAAACCTTTGTTGTTCAATGTCCTCAAAACCCCAATTTCTTCACCTATCTACTCGACAAAACCTACCAGATAACTAATCCCCCCTCTTCTTCAATGACACTCAACTGTCTCCTTCTTCTACAATTAACATTCTAGGGACTATCCTTTAACTAAAAATCGAACTGGAAATCTCACATTCTCTCTCTTTGCTAAACACTTCTAAGAGTTTAGTGTGTCTGTGGGCGTCTGCGTCTTGTTTTTTTTTCTCCCCTCCCCATTGCTTGCCTCTCTACAGGGGCCTTATCCGCCCATGTATGAGTTATGTCTCACATGTTTTGGGGAGGATCCACTCAACGACTTCCTAACAGGGTTGACGTCAAAGCTTTTCATCTCATCAACTCTTCCTCCTCTGACTTACTGTCTTCAATCTTAAATCACCACGGCCGCAATGTTGCTTTCTCTTGCTCTCTTCTCCGTTATTTTCATGCTGCACTGGACTTCTTCTGAAACTTGCTAACTGTCTCTTGTGCTCCCCCACGTCCCGCGGCCCAATCGCTGCACAAGATTTTCTACTCATTCCCATCCCTATTCTGTCCATCTTTCCTATGAAGAGTTAATCAGTATCTTTACTCTTTCATCCCTTTCACTGGTTAAACTCGGAACTCTCTGCCTGTTTTCTATTTTACCCACTTTCCTATGACTTAAATCTTTTCAAAAGAAGAGTAACAAGACCACCTCCCCAAACTAGAATTGGCCTACCCCTTGTTTTTATTTTATTCTCTACTGTCTTTCTTATAAACGACTGGCAACTAATGCGGGCTTTGTGTTTCCCATTTTTGTTTGTGTCCCTTGGCCAGTTTCTTGTAAAAAAACAACTTTTAAGTGCTACATTGATCTAAGCCAAGCTGTTCTCCCTTCCTGAATCCTCCTTGTAAATACTACTAACTACATCCACACACTCTTCCCCCCTTCCTAAAAACTCCTTGTTCTCGCTATCCTTCTTGAGAGAGAGAGAGGAGAGAAGAGAGAGTGATAGAGAAAGGGAGAGAGAGGGAAGAAGGAAGAAAGAAATGGAGAGAGAGAGAGGGAGAAGAGGAGAGAGGAGATAGAGAAAGAGAGAAGAGAAGAGAGAAAAAAGAGAGAAGAAGAGAAAAGAGAGAGAGAGAAGAGAGAAGAAAGAAGAAGAGAGAGAGAGGAAGAGAGACAAGAATAAAAAAGAGAGGGGAGATACTTTTTCCATGTCACCCCCCTCCCTTAACCAAGACCATTGCTATATATTTTTTTTTTATATTTGTTTTAACCCAGCCTACACAACCAACTTAGCCCCTCCTATAATTACTACAAGCCACATCCCACCACCCTCAACCTGACCCATAACAACACACATGAAAATATTACGCCCCCACTTCTCTTCCTATTTTCCCCCATCCCATCCCTTTTGTCCCCTCTAAGCCAAGTACATCATTTAGCAAGCACAATAATACTCCCTTCTTAGATATTTCTTTATACTATGTTTTTATTATATTTCATCTGACATCCCAACAGACTCCCTTCAGTAAGTCCCCCCCTTCAATTGTTTTTTTGTCATCCTGTCCCATATTTTTGTTCTTCCTTTTTATTACACATACTCCCAATTCAACCCTCCTAAAACCTCTACAACAACATAAACAAAAACAAAATAAGGGAAGGCCGCTTACAAAGAGGCTTTTTAATAAAACAACAACAGCCACAATAATAAATACTCTTCTATAGTCTCTTACTATATTTCCCTATTTCTCTTACTTTTCTTTTCATCTGTCAAATTTGTCTCAGTTCACTCTTTCAGACACACATTCCATCACTGCATCCCCTCAATGACTTCAATATTTCTGGGGTGATTTCATCCATATTTGAGTTACCATACCAGCTAGTGCTCCATCAACCTCCTGAATATCCACTCCTCTGTAAATGTTAAGAGTAAATAACATTGTCAATACTGAAATATTAATAGACCACCACTTGTCTCTTTACCAAAACTAATCATTTCCACCTTTATTTACGTTTCATTAATTAGGTGTTCAAAATGCCTCATCACATTACCCATTGCTCTGTCAACCTCCTGAATATCTATTCCTACCTGTAAATATTCCTGACTATCAATTGTCTCCTTCCCAAAACTCACTTCCACCTTGACTTAATTCTCTATTTATTTGTGTCTGATCTCTATTTGTGACTTACTTATCCCCTACTACCACTTGTCTCCACAGCAAACTTCATCCCTTCCTCCTCCTTCACTTGTCACTCATTAGTGTTCAAAATGCCTCTTCCATACGCCTTCCAGCTCTTCCTTGTAACTTATTAAGATCTCCAGTCTCCAAGATCTCTAGACGTATCCATCGCTTACTATAGTATTCCAGCTGCTCTTTTAGTCACACATAATACCTTCCTTATGTAATTTTCTCTTAACCATCACTAATCATTATTCCTAACAATTTGACTATCTCTAGATATTTAGTCTCTATCTCTATAGTATTCCAGCTTCTCTTAAAGTCACACACAGACCTCCTGGTATTTTTCTCTTAACCACCATTGATCATTATTCCGAGGCGTTCATCTAGCCATCACATCTTTTTGCAATCTAATGTCCAGTGTTGTAGAAGCAAGTCACACTCTTAGATTTTCTCTCCTTCCTTATCTCTATTTCTTGTTCATTTAGTCTAAAAACCCCATCATTATTTGACCCTTTAAAAACCCAGCCTTCCATCATAGACTTATTTTTAATCTAATGTGCAGTGCTGTACAATTAAGCCATAAGTACTCTCTCTCTCTCTCTCTCTCTCTCTCTCTCTCTCTCTCCTTATCCCTCTTTCACAATGTTAACCAGTGGATGTATATAACATTGAAGGAGGTGCCTGCCAAGAACAGGCCTTTGCCATTACCCCTTACCAGGCATCTACCATGACATCCTTCTTGTAATCTCATGTCCCTTGTATAATTAAGGCATTATTTTCTCTCTCTCTCTTTCATTATTTATATATGCTAATCAGTGGATCCATTGAAAGCATTTTTGTTCTATCTTTCCCCATGTTAACCAGTGTATCATTTAACATGGAAAGGAGAGGCTGGAAAAAAATTGCTTTAAAAAACAACAGAGTCTAGGTCAGGGGTGGGGAACCATTTTACTACCAAGGGCCATTTGGATATTCATCACATCATTCGCGGGCCATACAAAACTATCAACTTAAAAATCATCCTGCTTTTTTTGGCTGACGAGAAGCCTACGTGAATTATACGTGTCTGTCCCGTCATCTGTGGCCTATCCGTAACGTAATGGACGTGCTTGTCCCTTAACATTGATGTTATAAGTATTATGCAGGCACTTCATAACAATTTATGTTGGTATGAAAAAAAAGCTCCTGGATTTATTGGATTTAGAGTCTTGTCTGTGGTTGCCTTGGCAGGGCCTGACCCAAGGGTTTTGCTGGCCTGACGTTCCCCACCCCTGCTATAGAGGGTAGCCAGTACTCACCCTGGGTTTGCCCTGGGCGGGGGTCTTGGCGTGGGGGTGACTGGTGGACCCTGGGTGTTCTGATGAGTCCTCCAGGTCTATTAGCAAGGCCTGGGAGCTAGACTGGTAGCCTGCAAATATGCCCTTAGATAACATTTGCTTAAGTAGTACTGGAAATATGCCCTTAGATACATTTGCTTAAGTAGTACTGGAAATAGGCTGTGATAACATTTGCTTAAGTAGTACTGGAAATAGTGCCCTTGATAACATTTGCTTAAGTAGTACTGGAAATATGCCCTTAGATAACATTTGCTTAAGTAGTACTGGAAATAGGGGCTGTGATAACATTTGCTGAAGTAGTACTGGAAATATGCCCTTAGATAACATTTGCTTAAGTAGTACTGGAAATATGCCCTTAGATAACATTTGCTTAAGTAGTACTGGAAATAGGGGCTGTGATAACATTTGCTTAAGTAGTACTGGAAATATGCCCTTAGATAACATTTGCTTAAGTAGTACTGGAAATATGCCCTTAGATAACATTTGCTTAAGTAGTACTGGAAATAGGGGCTGTGATAACATTTGCTTAAGTAGTACTGGAAATAGGGGCTGTGATAACATTTGCTTAAGTAGTACTGGAAATATGCCCTTAGATAACATTTGCTTAAGTAGTACTGGAAATAGGGGCTGTGATAACATTTGCTTAAGTAGTACTTATGGTCAGTAGTACTTGCGTTCAGTAAAATCGTCTAGTGGTGCTTAAATTACAATGGCAATAACGTTCTGGGCCTCAAGGGGTTAATCTGACACATTGAAGTTCAGCAGCACATATACAAGTCCTACAAGCTCACCTGTAGTCTTGCTTGTAATAACGCCTGTAATATTCTTAGTCTTGTAATCTTGTCACCTTAGAGGCCATCTTGCACATGATGAGTATTGCATTTTGACCCCAATGGCAACAGGCTTCCTTCACCACCATCACGCCTTCAAACTTTGCACAAACTGTAATAGAGAAAAAGAAAAATGAATTAGTAAATCACATCAATAAATACTTTCTCCACCACCACTCCTTCATACGAGACACAAACTAATGGGCCAAAAAATAGTGATCAATAAATAAAATGCTAATAATTCAATAAAAATTATAAAATATAAATACTGTGTTCTAAAATGGTCTGTGCTAATATAAATATTTGAAGAGAAATAATATAAGTAGTGGGGGAAAGAATGTTGATGAATAAATAAAATGAAATATAACAGCAGGCTTTTTTGCCCATCACATGAAGGACCATTTTGTCATGGAGTTTGTTCCCCACCAGTTACAGAAAGAATAGAAAACAATATTGATAAATGACCAAAATCAAATAGTGTATGAATAGTCAAACCTCGATATAACGGACCTCGATTTAACGGACTTTGGATTTAACGGACTCCATTCACGAGACAAATGTGCGGGCAAGAATGGCCTATCAGACCGCTTATCGCCGCTGGAATCGTCAACTCGACATAATTTTTTTTGTTTTATTTTGGAATGCTTGGGTTTTAAGGAGTTTTAATGTATCAGAAATTAAGATATATAAGGTAGGAGCCTGTGTTGCTAGTGATTTAGTGGTAGAAGGTGTGTATGTGGGTTAAAATATTGAATATTAGTACGTATTACAATTTCTTGACTTCTTCTTGTGACCTCTTTCTCTTAAGTTTCGCTTCGTAGGTCCTCTCCTCTCCTCTCCTCCTCCTCCTCTCCTCTAGTGTTAGCTGAAGCTTCTACCTCGGGAGACTGCACAACGTCACACACACACAGCTGTTCGTCTGCACTATTTGCACGTCGAATGTAAACAAACATGGCTCCGACACCCAGGCAGGCTATCGCTGCTATACACTTACTTATGTATATTGTCAATCGTTGACAAGCTAACTAGCTAAAAATGTGCATGGATGCGTTCATGGTTGGCTCGTCGGAACTCGTCAGACTCATCGTCTGAGATCGATGGAAAAGGAGTTAATGTGACGGCGCCTTTACACAAGTGCAGCACCCTACCCGTATTCCTGACCGCCTTGGAGACACGCCCAACATTCTTGATCTTTTCCTAACTACTAACCCTTCTGCTTACTCTGTGAAACTATTCTCTCCGTTGGGTTCCTCCGATCACAATCTTATTTCTGTAACCTGTCCTATCGCTCCGGTACCGTCTCGGGACCCACCTAAGCGGAGGTGCTTCTGGCACTTCAACTCAGCTAAGTGGGAAGACCTAAGGCAGTACTACTCTGATTTTCCATGGAATGATTACTGCTTCCATGTCAAAGACCCATCTCTTTGTGCAGAGCGCATAACTGAGGTCATAGTCTCTGGCATGGAGGCGTACATTCCACATACTTTCTCTAATCCTAAAGCCCATCAACCTTGGTTTAACTCTGCTTGTTCTCATGCTGTCCGAGATAGAGAGGTGGCTCACAAACGGTACCGTAAGCATCCATCTCCTGAAACTCATGCCCTTTATATTTCTGCCCGTAATCATGCCAAATCTTTACTTCAACTTACCAAAACTCTTTCATTCATTGAAAATGTTAAAATCTTTCTGAATCAAATTCCTTTCGTGACTTCTGCCATCTAGCTAATAACATCTCTAACAATTTTTCTTCATCTTTCCCTCCTATGCTTCACCCAGATGGCTCCACAGCTGTCTCATCTACTTCTAAAGCTGAACTCTTCGCTCAAACATTTGCTAAAAATTCCACTCTGGCTGATGAAGGGCTTGTTCCTCCTCCTCCTCCACCCTCTGACTATATTATGCCTGTCATTAAGATCCTTCGGAATGATGTTTTCTTTGCCCTTTCTGGCCTAGATCCTCGGAAGGCTTACGGTCCTGACTGAGTCCCTCCTATTGTTCTCAAAAACTGTGCTTCTGTGCTTGCACCTTGCCTGGTCAAACTTTTCCGTCTATGTCTATCTACTTCCACCTTTCCTTCTTGGTGGAAGTTTGCTCACATCCAACCTGTTCCTATGACCGTTCTAATCCTTCAAACTACCGTCCTATAGCTTTGACTTCCTGCCTTTCTAAAGATTTTGAATCTATACTTAATAAGAAGATTCTTAAGCATCTATCTGCTCACAATCTTCTATCTGATCGTCAGTACGGTTTCCGTAAAGGGCGATCTACTGGCGATCTTCTAGCTTTCCTAACTGAATCTTGGTCATCCTCCTTTAGGGGTTTCGGTGAAACTTTTGCTGTTGCCCTTGACATATCAAAAGCTTTTGATAGAGTCTGGCACAAATCTTTGATTTCCAAACTACCCTCATTCGGTTTCTATCCTTCTCTCTGTACCTTCTTTTTAAGTTTCCTTTCAAACCGTTCTATTGCAGCTACTGTAGACGGACATTGTTCTTCTCCTAAATCTATCAATAGTGGTGTTCCCCCAGGGTTCTGTCCTATCACCCACTCTCTTTCTATTATTCATTTAATGATCTTCTAAGTCTAACTCAAAGCCCTATCCACTCCTACGCTGATGATTCTACCCTGCATTTTTCAACGTCGTTTATTAGACGTCCAACTCAACAGGAACTAAGTGATTCATGGAGAGATGCCACCGAGCGCTTCTGATCTTTCTATAATTTCTGATTGGGGCAAAGCAAACCTTGTTTTGTTCAATGCCTCAAAAACCCAATTTCTTCACCTATCTACTCGACAAAACCTACCAGATAACTATCCCCTCTTCTTCAATGACACTCAACTGTCTCCTTCTTCTACAATGAACATTCTAGGACTATCCTTTACTAAAAATCTGAACTGGAAATCTCACATCTCATCTCTTGCTAAAACAGCTTCTAAGAAGTTAGGTGTGCTGTGGCGTCTGCGTCCTTTTTTTTCTCCCTCCCAATTGCTTGCTCTCTACAGGGGCCTTATCCGCCCATGTATGGAGTATGTCTCACATGTTTGGGGAGGATCCACTCATACAGCTCTCCTAAACAGGGTTGAGTCAAAAGCTTTTCATCTCATCAACTCTTCTCCTCTGACTGACTGTCTTCAATCTTTAAATCACCGCCGCAATGTTGCTTCTCTTGCTCTCTTCTACCGTTATTTTCATGCTGCACTGCTCTTCTGAACTTGCTAACTGCATGCCTCCCCCCTCCCGCGGCCTCGCTGCACAAGATTTTCTACTCATTCCCATCCCTATTCTGTCCATCTTCCTAATGCAAGAGTTAATCAGTATCTTTACTCTTTCATCCCTTTCACTGGTAAACTCTGGAACTCTCTTCCTGTTTCTATTTTTCCACTTTCCTATGACTTAAATCTTTTCAAAAGAAGAGTAACAAGACACCTCCCGAACTAAATTGGCCTACCCCTTTGTTTTTATTTTATTCTCTTACTGTCTTCTTTATAGGGACTGGCAACTAAGCGGGCTTTGTGTTACCCATTTTTGTTGTGCCCTTGGCCAGTTCCCCATGACGTAAAAAAAAAAAAAAAAATCGGAGCACGTGGTACATATATGACAGACGGAGCACTTGCTTACAAGCTCAGTTTAAGGTGTTTTCGCCTGTTTTCCGTTGTTTTATATGCTTATTTAGACTTGTTCAGTGCAGTGAAGTCATTATGGCATGGAAACAGAAGGAAAGTGACAAAAGGAAGCGTGTGAATCTAAGTATTGCAGAGAAATTAGAACTCATTAAGAAGGTGGAGTCTGGTGTTTCTGTGGCCCGGGTGTGTGACGAGTATGGTGTAAAGAAACAAACAGTGAGTGATATTCACAAGTCTAAGGACAAACTCAGAGAATATGCTGTGACATTCAATGTTGATGCAAGTAGGGATAGGAAAGGATCATGTCATCATGTGTACATGGGTAACTTGTGTCTTATAATTATGTCTTAACGACAACACTGCTGCTGACGTGGCCGCGCTACCCTGCCAAGCGTGGATGAGCGCCTTGCTTGTATTTTTATCTATTTACTCCTATGTATGAATAATAGCCATTAAAATGCGATTATATGTCTACATTGACCTAGAATAATGGTATTTCATAGCATACCAAGCAGTAATGAGCAAGCCTGGAGACTTACTACCTCTCCTAATGCCACTCCCGTGCAGTCGTGGGCGAGCTTGCTATGTAGCACCAGTCACTGTTTACCTTCCAACATAGCTACACGGTCTGGTTGTGTTTGTGATTATTTGTAATTTATTTCACAAATTTTCCTGTGTTTTACCTATTTTTTTCCACCCTTGGAAAAATACCCTCGCTATAACGGACAATCGGCTTTAACGGACCACTCCTCCCCCTTTTAGTCCGTTATATCGAGGTTTGACTGTATGTAGATAAAACTATAATAAGCCTTGTTCCCTGCAGGGGTTGACTGTGACACCCAGAGAGAGAGAGAGAGAGAGCTAATAATTTACTCCAGAAAAAAAGATAGGGCATAAGCTAAGGTGTGCATGGCCTTGGTGCTCATCTCCGTGGCATCAGCCCTTGAGCCTGTGGTACCCCGGGACACGGCTAGTGTGACATCCGGGTTACCACAGTTACCTTGTAGCCTCCGTGGTGTAGTGGTTAGCGTGCCTGGCTATGAATCTGTGGGCCTTGGTTGGAATCCCGGCCAGGGCAGTCGGCGGCCAGCCCACACAGCTGTTCATTCTTCCTTTCATGGATGGTGGATAAATGGGTACCTGGGGAAACCTGGGGAAGGTAACTGTGGTAACCCGGGTGTCACACTAGCCCTGTGTCCCGGGGTACCACAGGCTCAAGGGCCAATGCCACGGAGATGAGCACCGAGGCCACGCGCACCATAGCGTATGCCCCATCTTTACCTCTTACAGTTACCTTCCCCAGGTTTCCCCAGGTACCCATTTATCCACCATCCCAGAAAGGAAGGATGAACAGCTGGGTGGGCTGCAAGCCGACTGCCCTGGCCGGGATTCCAACCAGGGCCCGCAGATTTGTAGCGCGCCAATATGTCAGTCATAATATAATAATAATATAATAAACGCGTCAACATATTATAAATTATATCCTTTGAAAATTGCAAGCGGACGCCCACTTTTATATCCCATCTGTCATACATACTTCCATTGTTCAAATCATCCCAACTCTTCACCCCACTTAATAAACTACCATACACACACAATCTAGACTGCTGTGCCATAGTCCATTCAAGTCTTATCTATCCATTATTTATTATCTATCTATCTATGTTATACTAAAGTCTATTCCACTCCAGTCTATCTATCTATCATTTCTATTAAAATTGTGGCCGTCCAGCGGGCAGGCCAAGGAAGACATGGAGGCAGTTTGTGGAGGAGGATCTGGCAGCAGGGAGGAGGTGGAGGCAAGGGATGGAGATAGTTGCAAGCCTATCATCCACCCTCTAACCTCATCACACATTACAGGAAAATCTGACGTTATACAGAAAGAAGAAATCTATCAATATCATCAAAAATTATATCTATTTATCTATCAGAAAAATACTATAGCCTAGACCCCTTTTGATCTCCATAGAAACATTTCCTTCCTTCCATCAGCATTAAAAGTAGTGCTAATATACTCCTATGTACCGTAAACAGCTTGTAACACTATATTTATCATTCCACATATCTCTCATCTTAATTGTCACCTTTTCACTTCTATGCATTCTCTCTACTCTTCATATTCTTATTCTCTTATTCTCTATTCTTCTATGCATTCATGATTCTCTGCCCTCCTAACACTACCTAACATCCTGCCACTATAAACACACACACACACACACTATAAGGTGTAGACACATTAATGTCTAAACACTCTTATTTACTCACTGTATGTATAGACTGAACTGTATGCAAGGCTGCCAAGGGAACAGAGGCATCAAGTGAAATGAATAAAGTTGTTAGGACAAAGTATCCAGGCCTGTGATAGCCAAGTCACCCTTGTGGGGATCGCCAAGGGAAAGAAAGGCTTGAAGGATGGGGTACAAAGGAGTGTTTGGTGTGTGTCCGCCATCAATTTTCGACAGATATAATTTCTGAAAACACCCACAGATAGCCACACCCTTCCCCCACACCCACACCCATCACCCTACACCCATAGATACACCCACTACACCCACAACTATAACCCCCCACCCACACAAAAAAATGACCCAGATGGAGTGATCAGTCTTGGGAAAATATGCAATGTTGTCATGCATTTAATAAAAATATAGCAAAATTTACAGACTTTTCCCTAGTACTCCAGAGTGAGGTATTTATCTGGTATTTACTGACTAACTCCCTCACTCTAGAGCAGCAATTATTACCAAGGGGGGCGTAAGCCAAGATAGAAAAAAGAACTGTCAAGTATTGCATTAAACGTGATGTAACTAAATCTGTTGGGTATATGCAAGGTGTTGATGAAAAATTATGTACAGAATTGAAGTGCAAAAAACATACATTTTCAGCATGTATTTCTTTCTGATTCAGGAATATTATGAAATATCTTGATTGGGGAAGTGAATGGGGGGCATGGAGGCAAGGACCCACTACTGAAGGGGCGTGGTGGTGAAGGGGGGCATGGAGGCAAGGACCCACTACTGAAGGGGCGTGGTGGTGAAGGGGGGCATGGAGGCAAGGACCCACTACTGAAGGGCGTGGTGGTGAAGGGGGGCATGGAGGCAAGGACCCACTACTGAGGGGCGTGGTGGTGAAGGGGGGCATGGAGGCAAGGACCCACTACTGAAGGGCGTGGTGGTGAAGGGGGGCATGGAGGCAAGGACCCACTACTGAAGGGGCGTGGATGGTCGAAGGGGGGCATGGAGGCAAGGACCCACTACTGAAGGGGCGTGGTGTCGAAGGGGGGCATGGAGGCAAGGACCCACTACTGAAGGGCGTGGTGGTGAAGGGGGCATGGAGGCAAGGACCCACTACTGAAGGGGCGTGTGGTGAAGGGGGGCATGGAGGCAAGACCCACTACTGAAGGGGCGTGGTGGTGAAGGGGGGCATGGAGGCAAAGACCCACTACTGAAGGAGCGTGGTGGTGAAGGGGGGCATGGAGCAAGGACCCACTACTGAAGGGCGTGGCGGTGAAGGGGGGCATGGAGGCAAGGACCCACTACTGAAGGGGCGTGGTGGTGAGGGGGGCATGGAGGCAAGGACCCACTACTGAAGGGCGTGGTGTGAAGGGGGGCATGGAGGCAAGGACCCACTACTGAAGGGGCGTGGTGGTGAAGGGGGGCATGGAGGCAAGGACCCACTACTGAAGGGGCGTGGTGGTGAAGGGGGGCATGGAGGCAAGGACCCACTACTGAAGGGGCGTGGTGGTGAAGGGGGGCATGGAGGCAAGGACCCACTACTGAAGGGCGTGGTGGTGAAGGGGGGCATGGAGGCAAGGACTCACTACTGAAGGGGCGAGGCGGTGAAGGGGGCATGGAGGCAAGGACCACTACTGAAGGGGCGTGGCGGTGAAGGGGGCATGGAGGCAAGACCCACTACAGAAGGGGCGTGGTGGTGAAGGGGGCATGGAGGCAAGGACCCACTACTGAAGGGGCGTGGTGGTGAAGGGGGGCATGGAGGCAAGGACCCACTACTGAAGGGGCGTGGTGGTGAAGGGGGGCATGGAGGCAAGGACCCACTACTGAAGGGGCGTGGCGGTCTCTCTATCACGGGCTGACTGCCTATAACTGTGTAAATCACACCAACTGTCTCTCTACCACGGGCTGACTGTCTATAACTGTCTAAATCACACCAACAGTCTCTCTACCACGGGATGACTGTCTATAACTGTCTAAATCACACCAACAGTCTCTTTACCACGGGCTGACTGTGTATAACTGTCTAAATCACACCAACTGTCTCTCTACCACGGGCTGACTGTCTATAACTGTCTAAATCACACCAACAGTCTCTTTACCACGGGCTGACTGTGTATAACTGTCTAAATCACACCAACAGTCTCTTTACCACGGGCTGACTGTGTATAACTGTCTAAATCACACCAACAGTCTCTTTACCACGGGCTGACTGTTTATAACTGTCTAAATCACACCAACAGTCTCTTTACCACGGGCTGACTGTGTATAACTGTCTAAATCACACCAACAGTCTCTCTACCACGGGCTGACTGTCTATAACTGTCTAAATCACACCAACAGTCTCTTTACCACGGGCTGACTGTTTATAACTGTCTAAATCACACCAACAGTCTCTTTACCACGGACTGACTGTGTATAACTGTCTAAATCACACCAACTGTGTCTCTACCACGGGCTGACTGTCTATAACTGTCTGAAGCGGCTATCACACGGTGCGTTTCGTCGGACTGTTTTGTCGAACTTGCCATTTGGTTGGACTGTTTGGTCGAACTTCGAGGGTCATTTCACCGAACATGTTCGACGAAATGGTTTTGTGAAATTATACAAAATGTTGCACATTTCGTCGAACATATTCTGGGGTCAAAATAAGTCTATACTTTTTCTGTAAGTTATAAATAGTTTTAGCAATTATTAAGCATTGAAATGAACACCATCATATAATACGTTACAGTAAAATTAATACAGATCAGTCTATATTATATATGTGATAGATTTTCAGAAATATGAAGCTGATTTGATGTGTTTGCGGTAGAATGATTACTAGTAAAATATGAGATCTGAGAAGTATACCGGGGAGAAAATGGAAATGATGCGTGTGGTTTTCTCTGAAATGGGATGTGAAATGAATGAAATGGTTGAAAGGACAGGAAGAGAATGGCTGTTATTGCTGCTGGGACTGTGTGATGACTGGTGAGACAAGGGGACGGATGATTGAGACAGGGAAAGAGTTTGGAGAGAATGTGGTGTTTGTTTGTTTGTTTAGAGGATAATTCCTCAGAGCCATAGTGCTCGGGCTTAGTGTTGGCCGAAGCCACCACCCCGGGAGGGGGGTCACAAACCCCCGGCTAACACCCGGGACCCATTCACTGCTGGGTGGACAGGGGCTCGGGTTTTAAGAAGACCGCCTGTCTGTCTTCGCTCCGCCCGGGGATCGAACCCGGGACTTCTCGGTTGTGAGCCGAGCGTGCTAACCAGTACACTACGGGGCCACCTGTAATATCAAGATCCGGTAAAATGGACGAGGACTGCGCGGTCCTTTCCTGAGACACTGACTACATATGGTATTATTTCACACTAGGACCGAAATTGCTTACACAATTGGGCGTGTGGTTTTGGGCCATTGGGCAATTGGGCGGGCCGCCCGCCACAGGTTTCGGTGGCCACAGGTAACAGTGGCCGGCGGTCGCCCGCCCGCCACTCGATTTTGGGCTCTGCCACGCCCTGCTGGGATGAAATTATTACCCTAACCTAACCTTCTAACGGGAGGGGCTCCGTCCCCTTCGACCCCCTGACGGGAATATTAACCTAACCGACTTAACCTAACCGGCGCGCAGTTCTCGTCCACTATAACCCATTTAGCTCACATGAACGCGTCTTCATCTGTCGCTGTTCTCTTCTAACAATCACCTCCTCCCTTTTCATCACCAGTAGCTACGTATATATATTCCCCTAAAGTTAAAGTAGTCGTCCAGACCATTTCATCATTCCTGATTTAATGCAATCAAATCATAGCCATTGACGAGTATATCAACAATACGTCGTCACTTTTTGTATCCAGTCAGCCGTTTTTAAATAATCCGCAATCAAAATCTGCAAATTCCCCGAGTTCTCAAAACGCACTCAAGATTTGCAGACGCTCAGGCTCAGGCTCCGTGACGTACCATCAGGGAGGATCCTCTTCCCGCGCTGATCAGAGGCACCTAAACACAGAGATAAATATAATAGTACTTGAAGATATTTGGGTGTTTCTGATAGATTTGTTTTGCTATATGCCACATGCATGCATCCTTTATGGGTGCAGCAAGACAGCTGTGCCTTTCGAGAAAAGTTTGCACACGGAAAGGAGTGGCGTGTGTAGGAGTGGAGTGGCGGAGTGGCGTGTGGTGATTCACGCCTATAGTGTGTTGGGGCGAACAGTTGTGTTGAGAAACGGTGTGTAGTGAGGGTAGCGATGGACCACCACGACTGTGAGGCTTTGCCTCTTAACAAGACCAAGTAAACCAAGTAAACCAGGTGTGGATAAGATAAGATTTTCATCCTATCTAGACACTTTGCAAGTACCAACTACAAGGTTATTGACTATACAAAGTATAGTCAATGTATAATAGTATAATAGTCAAAGTATAGTTCAGTGCTGACGCCGCCACGTCAGCACGAACTAGGCGGACTCGAACCGCTGACCGAATGCGCAGGGACTCTGCACATTGCAAGTTCACGTCTCTACCAACCTTGCCACCCTGACGGGCAACCAGGTGTGGAGTGGGCGTGGGCGTGCCCTGTGGTGAGAGACCCTGTAGTGGTGTGGCTGTCACACTTTCTGCCTTCCCGCCCGCATATTTTCCAACTCTATGCTGTAGTTAATGCTAGTATGTGGTTTCCGAGTAATGACGTTTGACTAGCTCCAAAACTAACCATAGGATTTTCTCGAAAGTAACTTCATTGTGATTCCCACACACACATGGTTTAACCTTATTTACCAATCCATGTTTTGGAGAAGTGCCAGGTCCTCCTGCTGAACCTCAGGCTCTGCTAACACCTGTTAATTCACCTCGTACTCGGGCTCAAACATATAGGATCCCATGACAATCTGAGGCTCGTTTTCCTCATAGTATACGCGACCAGCGTCATTTCTTTCGGTGTCAGATTGAGCATCGTACTCTAAATCTGTCACAGCGACAGATTCACTGTCTGACACCGAAGTACAATCGCTCATCATAACATTTGCCGACAGGTGTCAGACAGAGTGTCTGCGGGCGTCCCTGTTCTGACGTCATCAATAACAGTCGTAGCCCTGTTGGAGGGAATATTTTTTTTTTCGCGCGCTTTTTACAAAAGTCGTGTTTTTACGGAAATAAGGCCTGGAAATCAATTATTTTTGGTGGATTAGGCGAATTTTGGTGAGAGAAGCCGTAAGAAGCCGGCTTCTTACGGCTTCTCCCTCGTTTTCGTGCCTCGCCAGAACGGCTGACAGGAGTGTTCGAGGCTCGCCCGCTCGGCGCTAACAGCTGATAATTGTAAACAAAACAACCACACTGACGAAAGTGTACCGTCGAATGAAAGCCATTAATAAGTTACGATAACTGACTGACGATATTGTGAATGGATCACAACACATATCCTTCACATTAATGTTTTTTTGCTCCATAAACCAAGGACTATTAATAGGGCAAGGTAAAGAGGCGGGCACCTACGGACATCATATGGGGCTGGCTGGGTCGAGTTCCACATTAGTGACTTATTTTTTTATTAACTGCTGCACCTGATGGCAAGGGTCAGGTATAATGAGGGATTCATTAACTGGCCATCATCTGCCCGCCAGTGCCCGGGATTTTCCGCTTTGGGGGTTGGGCTGATTTATATTTTGCTTGGAAGATAGGGGGGCTGTTTTTCATTCTTGGCTAATTTTTGGCATTAAATTAATCTCTCTCTCTCTCAGCTTAATGAATTACTGTATGGGTATATGGGACTCAACAAATACTTTTCTCAACTTTACTTTTTAGTGTTTTAAAACTGCAAAATATTGCAGCTAAACTAGCTATTGGAGGAGCTAGAAAGAAGGATCACGTTACTCCTATCATAAAAGAGTTCAAGTGGTTAACAATTAAAGACAGATATATTTATGAAAAATGTTTCGCTGTTTATAAGGCTGTCAATGGGTTGTATCCGGAGTGGTATCTAGTTTTCCATTGTCAGGGAAAATACAGCCAGTACAACAAGGCAGCTAAAAGACCTTTATGTGCCAAGAGCCAGAACAGACTGGTGCCAGACCCATCACTGTACAAAGGCCTTAACTATGGAACAATTTGCCTTCATGCATCATTAATTATGGAAGTCTACACTTTTAAGTCTTGACTTATAAATTTACTTTTAATTGAGCCTAAGTGAACTTTATTTGTTTCCCCATATGAAATAGCAGTTGCATATGTTATTAGTAGTATTTTACAGATATTTGAAGTGACTTTTAGTTCTTATTGTTTAATGTTATAATTAATTTCCTTTTAATGTTTCGTTTGACTTTCTTTTTATGTATTTTTTTTTATTTGCGTGACTTTCAGAAGTTTCATTTTTAGTATATATTGCATAGAACATCTGTGATGTAAGTTTGATAGTAAAACCATGTTTCATGGAAATAAGATATTTATTTATTTATTTACTCCCCCTCTCACTCCTCTCAGAGTCTTCTCCTTCATCTTCGGTCGGATAACACTTCATGCAACCGGCACATACATACCTGAAACATAGACTGTGTTACTATTGCAGATTAAACCCTTGCCATGAAAGGAAATAGAGACAGACAGCATTATGAGTGTTTGTTCATACATGACAATAGTCATGTTCATAGTTTCATCCTAAATGTTACCGATATTTGCCACCTTTATAGATGAACAGGGTAAATATACAAGGAAATGCAAATAATATAAAAAGTATGTTGTTGATGTGTACCTTTATAGAAGTTTTATAAGGACAAGTAAAAATTAATAACAAGCAAATAATCCAACTATAGTACACTAAAATAAAAAATGTATTTAAACCTCAGATTTTAATGCACAAAGGGCCAGTGTAATACTGATTGGTCAGATAATTGCAACCAAAGTAGCCAGTAAATACGATTAACATTCATATTCAACAAATACAATTTCTCATAACTAGTTTCATAATTTTGTATTTCCTATATGCAGAAACACTCTTGACCCATAACCTAATTCTACTTAATGTCACCAAACCGAACGTATTAGGTATATACACTGATGCTCCTGTAGTACTTTTTCAAAGTTTAGTGTATACACACAACCCTCGCTTTTACGGACCTTTATATAACAAATATCGGCTTCAACACTTTTTCTGCCAGTCCGGTATATGCGTGCTTTTACCGAATAAGTTCAGTATATGCGTTGTACGGTTCTGATTGTTTTTAATTGCCCTGTATTCGTGTAGTATTTGTGATGGCTGCATGTATGTAAGTGTACGAACTTTCGTCAGATGTAACGGACAAAGTTCACGATACACGGAATTAGTCGGAAATAGGGAACTTTCACCTCATATAACGACCACAATTGTTATATGCGAAAAGTTCGGATCACTCGGATAATTATAACCTCGCATCCTTCCCCCAATTTGTTCGTCAAAGCGAGAGTACATCATTTACACCATTAATTATATGTCAACATAAAAATCAGGTACACCAAAAATTGCCATTAATCCTTCTTTCATAAACATACTAATTACAAATAAAGAATACACCATATTATATATATAATATAATTATATATATATATATATACATATATTATATATATATGGTAAATCTTAAGAACAAGGGCTCCACCCCTATCTTCTTCTTCTTATAGCCAACAAGCTTGGGGACATGGTGGAAACCGGGGTTTTGGGTGGGGGAGCACACACATAAGGGAAATATGACCCCCACAAAAAAATCCATAAACTAGGGAAATTTCCCTAGTTCATAGACTTTATCGGGGCCATATTTCCCTTATATGTGTGCTCCCCCACCCAAAAACCCCGGTTTCTACCATGTCCCCAAGCTTGTTGTCTATAAGAAGAAGAAGAAGATAGGAGGTTGAGCCTTTATTCTAAAGATGACAAAACTCTACAGACCTAACCTAGCACCCCCCCCCTCGAGCCCATCGGGCTGTGCACTAACCTAACCTGACCTAACCCTACTGGACTTAGTTTTTCTCAAGAACCTGAAATTTAATATCGGCCATGTAGGCAAAGTAAGGATCGGCACTCATTAAAATCTAAACAGATGTGTTAGTAAGTATAACACATAGAGCCAACATTTGGGTCAGCTTACCGTGGAGCCCTTGTTCTTAAGATTTTCCCTCAACGCAATGCTAGTCATTTCCACAATATCAGCACCTCTACCTACACATTAATATTGTTCATGTCCGTCAACAGTAATGTAATGCATACTTAGATATCTTGCAATGTTTTGTGGTGGAATTCGGATGATGGTGAAGGTTTATGGTACTCTCGTCTCCGTCGGCGAGAGTTTCAACATTTTCACGTTCTCAACAAGTGTGAGAGATCTCTAAGAACCAAAATTGGAGCATAATGAATCAGCGAAAACGTTTCCGGTCTGGTTTTGATTGCATAATAAGTAAAATTAGAAAAACAACGTCTTGTGTTAATGTTAAAAGACTCGAGAACGTTATTTCACCAGACGACGCTCTCCTATCACCATGTCATTCCATTTTAACTCTATTAGTGTGGTCCGAAAGTTAAGCCCGTGCTACTAAATGTACAAATCAGGCTAATTTCTGCCATATTATCAGTGAAATTCAGCAAAAACTACTACGTCGCAGCTAGGCCCTATCGTCAGCCTGATGAGACATGATCATTCTTTCACCAGTTTTAAAGTTGTCCTGTCGTGTCATTAACCTTGTATATTCTTGTTCGTGGTCTTAAGGTGTGTCCATGCTTCTGAATGTACATCTATGCGTTTACTTGTGTCCTGTTATCTGTAATTACAGTATTTCTACGCCGATACTCACTGTGTCAGAATCTCTGCCCTCCCCGCCATATTTGTTGTTATCTCTGACGTCACGGCAACAAGCGGGAAGAAGCCGTGGTAAGCGAGCCCTGGCTCTCGCTTCTTATGGCTTCTTACGGCTTGACCAGCTGGGCCAATCCGTAAGAAGCCGGCTTCTTAAAAGTGCCCCGCCATAACAGAAAACGCAAGCTGCAAGAAGCCGGCTTCTTACGGCTTCTTCACCAAAATTCGCCCTAAAGAAAGACTGGAAAGCTTCAAAATAAGGTGTAGTAAAGGCTAGCTGGTTACTCTTTAGTTCTTTCGTCCACTAGATGAGGGCGTTAGCGTCAATTGAGCTATGACTATTCTAAAGACACGAAGTGTGAATTGTACAATGCAGATATGTAGATTAAGGAAAATGTTTTACTACATTGCCTGGAAATCAACATATACGGATGAAGTCGTTGATGTTACAACACCATGTAAGGGAAACCAAAACAGTCATTTGGAATTTCTTAATTTACGTAAAACAAATAGGAACAACAAAATCAGTGGATCTTTTTCAGATATGTCAAAATAGACACCAAGGAACTATATTGTGGGCAGAAATTAAATAAATTCCGTAATTAAACACTTCAGGTGGTGCCGTTGCAAAATCAGTAGTCAGTACCTCCTGTGCAATCATCAACTCGCGTGGTTGTTTACAATTTTAACATCTTTGAATCAACTCGGCTCCGTCGTCCAGTCTTCCCAGTCGTCACTCTTTGAGCTACCAGTGGGGTGCAAGACGTGTATGCTCCTGCCTCCTCCACCGAAATATTACCGCTAAACTACCGCTTCCCTGACCCACGACACTAACTACTTTGTACTGTTTGGCATATATAACACCAATTTCAACTTAATATATCTAATATGTTCCCTGAAATAATAGCAATCCAAGGGCTAGCAATATCTGTAACCCCTAAGGTAGTTTTTTCGTCCCACTCAATAGATGGCGCTCTAAACACAAGATCGTGATGCTGATCCTGGCATCTTTCTGGCTACACTTATTTGTTATGTTGGATAGGAATCTTTCCCGTCTTTCTTTAGTATACGTCTTGGGGGCGGTGGGTGACGAATTAAAGGGTTGCCCAATATAAAGTTCCAGGCCCCTACTGCGCATGCGCGGTGGGCGTGACAAACCAAATATTCAGGTAAAAGAATATGTCTAAAAATCGTTAAACAATGCATCCTTTCACCAACCATGGGAGGCATCCCACAATAAAGAATGCTCATCTATTTGCTTGTCATCAAGATACTCTCCCACCAGTGTTGTTCACGGAGATCTTTTTGGTTCTTAGTGTTGCTGCTTGGGCCCGCTCTCCGCACCGAACCCACCGCCCCAACCAGCAATATGGCAAATTATGTCCATAGAAATGATAAATGTCCCTTACCTATAAGGGCTGTCCCTGTATAGAAGAAGACTTGAAAACAATCGCTGCATACCAGAACACACAGCCCAGTGGTTAGATATTTATGACATATAAACGGGGTGTTTGTGGTGCACCTGGCCCAAGCTTGCAGGGACGGGAGGACCACCATGGCAGGGTTTCATGCATCCATGTCGGAGGCCATGCGCGGGAAGGGTGACATAGAAAGACATTATTAAAACAGTACGAATACAACGTCTGTGTGTCATTATCGACAAGTATTGTATCCTGGTTGACTACTTTATCATAGGGTATTATGCCAAGGCAATAACAGAATGGATTTCCATAGTAATAAGAACACATAATCCAGCATCCACGTCGAGGCATGGGGCCGGTGTAGCGATCTGAACCAGTTACCCTTGGCCCGATAGCTACACTGCACAATACGCACACTGAAACACTGCTCCCTGGGTGAATATTTGTTTGAACAGTATACCCAATTGGTATAATAATGACCTACATGAAAATAAATATAACGGTGTTTTGGTTTCCTTATTTATCAGGGTATTTGCCTCGCCACATAGCTACAAGGTAAAATAAGAATGTAAAGAAGCATATAATTCCACTGTATCTTTACCAACAGTGTCTATGATCTGAAGTTTATCACGACTAGTATAAATAAATGACCTACTGAGAAAAAATAATAATAACTTGTGTTTTTTGGGTGACACTATTTATCAGGGTCCCAACATTCATCGCCACATAGCTACATGGTACATAAGATGTTAAAGACCATATATACCACTGTAATGTGGTTCTATGATCGAAGTGATCACTGATAGTATAGTAAATGACCTACATGAGAAATAATATAACTTAGTGTTTTGTGACACACTACATTATCAGGGTACCACATTCATCGCCACTAGCTACAAGGTAAATAAGATGTAAAGGAACCAATTACCACTGATAGTGGTACTATGAGCGAAGTTATCACTTGACT
>JACEEZ010002518.1:14869-32362 GCA_016584305.1 Chionoecetes opilio | reverse complement strand
AGTTGGAGACGTTTATCCCCTGTATCCTTTTTTTTATGTCACTGACATTTCATTAATTCTCCGCTTCAATGTGTCGTTTGACAAGGAAATTTGTTGAATTTTACGTTCACTTGCATCTCCAAGAGCACGCTTGACCATCTTTAAAGTACATGGCTTGATTAAGGTTTCACCAATTGTGTGGGGCTTCTTTTGCTTCGCTATTTTGAGGGCAACCTCGTATGATGCCTCAACTACACTTGAGGTCTGTTGTTGGAAAGCACCAGTCGCATCCAGTTTCTGTTTTCCCAAACTACTTTCGTGGCGCCTGAAGAAATCGGGGTCTTTCTCAGCATACTGTGGATGGATGATCAGCAAATGATGCTTCAACTTACTAGGCCTCATAGAATCGTTCCCCAGCACTTTGAAGCACAGTACACACTGAGGTTTCTCGATGCCATCAGCGAGGATTGATGTAAATCCGTAGTTAATGTACTCTTCACTGTACTTCCGCTCTTACTAACACTAGTAGCCATCGCAAATCTACGGAAAATAAAGAAGACAGAACATCAGAACAAACATTAAGTGATAAGACAAAAGAATGATAATGAAGGACAGATAAATAGGACAATGTGATAAAATGACAAACACACAAATATCCACATACATAACACATCCATGGACTCACAATTAAGCACGCACACAGTCATACACAAACATACACACAGAGAGAGTAGAGATGATAAACATTCCGCTCAAGCTAGCAAGCTGAAATGTACTTTCTACAGCAAGAACACGCCTCCTTGACAAGCACTGCCCCAATTGAATAATAAAGAATAGCGAGTCACATCAATATTAGCAACTAAAAAAAAAAAGCAGGAATACCTTAAGTAGGGAATGAGCATGAAAAACAATGATACCAAAAAATAAGAATATTTCACACACGAAAAACAGCGACCGCATTTATAATTGTCGAACAAAATAAGTAACACAGTATATGTTTCAGAATCAATGGGCCCCAGACATAACTACGTCACGGTTTGTTTACATCGGTGCATTGTGGGGATAAGTCGGGGTCGCCGCGAATGGACCTACGAAGGGAAAACTACGGCGATGGAAGAATTTCAAGTTATTTTACGCGAAATTGATATTCCAGGTGCTATATTACTGTGCTCTGTTCTCGCTGACAACACTATAAGAAGACCTGAGGTAATGGCTGATGTGCAGAGGCTTCTAAACCAAGAAAACAGAGTCACAACAGAGCCTCGTCAAAAGGTAAGCAACTGTAGGTACGTAATGTGTCCCTACCACTTGCTTACTTCTTAATGAGACTCTGATGTGACTGTTTTCCTGGTTTAAAAGCCTCTGCACATCACAACCACACCTCAGGTCTTCTCTATGTTGTCAGCGAGCATGGAAATATAGCACCTGGAATATCAATTTCGCCCACAACAACTCGAAATTTTTTCATCGTCGTAGTCTTCTCTTTGTAGGTTGTACATATTCATGGTTATGATAGTATTAAATATCTTATTTATTGAGTTCTTTTTGTTGCCTTTCCTCATAATAAGTAGTGGTACATCATGGTCTAAGTGTTACTTGACGAGCCAATGCATACTCTGAGTCTTATACCAACATCACCAACCTTTGCTTTGATTTATCTTATTACTCCATCCATAAACAAGTTGCATAACCACGGTGACATTACCCATCCTTGCCTCATGGTACCTGGCACTCTCGTCTACCGAAATGCTCGTCCCTACACAAATTGGGAAAACTCGCCGGCGGTAATGGTTAGGTTAGGTTACCGTTAGGTTAGGTAAAGGTCAGTTAGGTTAGGTATTCATAATCACAGGTAAAAGCTTATTAGTTATACATACATACTCCACTCCATACACACTCTTTAACCCTTCAATACATCCCACATTCCATCCCAGTCTACTCTGTCATATGATTTGGTATTAGTCCAGATGAACACCGAACTCACTTTGGTGGACGAAACTATTTTTTTCTGGTGTGTTTTTATGTGTTTTGAATTAATCTGCTAACCGTTTCTGTCGCAATTATTGTTATTTTTTTTAAGGTAAAGGCTAGTTTTATTTTTTTATTTTTTTTAGTTAGGTAAAGGTTAGGCTAGGTATAGGTTAAAGGTTAGGTTAGGTATAGGTTAGGTATGGGTTAGGTTAGGTATAGGTAAAGGTTAGGTTAGGTTTAGGTTCATTTTTTTTTCATTTTTGCAAAAAAAAAAAAAAAAAAAAAAAAAAAAAAATTACGACAAAAACGGTTAGCAGATTCATTCAACACATAAAAACACATCAGAAAAAAGAAAAAAAAGTTTCGTCCACCAAAGTGAGTTCGGTGTTCATCTGGATATTTATCTATGCTTTCTCTAAATCCATGAATGCAGCATACATCTTCTTGTCTTTTGCTAACATTGTCTTAATTATATTATCATTCGCATATCTAAGATCTGATCTACACAACCTTTCCCAGTTCTAAATCTGCCTTGCTCCTCACTAACCTTGCCATTTGTGATTTTTTGTATTCTTCCAATTATGATTTTACCATACAGTTTGCCTCATCACTGTGGAGTACATGATGACTCAATGAAGCTAAATATAAGCCAACCTGGTAACAACATTGCCAATCTAGCTAATCACAGCCCTGGAATTATACCACATTTACCACAGCTTAGGTAACCTAACCTAACCATTACCGTCGGCGAGTTTTCCCGCTTTGTGTAGGGACGAGCATTTCGGTAGACGACATGTAGTACCAGGTACCATGAGACAAGGATGGGTCCAATGTCACCGTGGTTATGCAACTTGTTTAAGGATGGAGTAATAAGATAAATCAAAACAAAGGTTGGTGATGTTGGTATAGACTCAAGAGGTATCCGGTCATTTCGCCCACATGCCATTTCGCCACACTATGGAGTCATTTCGCCCACAGGTCAATTCGCCCACACTATGGAGTCATTTCGCCCAAGGTTACTGGTGGTTCATTCCATTTCTGCCAGAGGAAGATATAGTTACATGTCTCTCCGTGACATGGATCGTGTGGGCGAATTGACTGGGTATTATTCTAGTGTTTGCCCATACTCCCCTTCTCCCACAAAACAAGCTTGGGGATGCTTGCAAAATATGCGTCGCAACCACATCGTTTTTGAGTTAGGGGTGGTGATAAAATTCCCTAGATGTAGGGAATATTCATTGGATTTCTTCTGAGTCCATAGACATGTGAACCTGACGATCCTCACAGAATGATGACCGAAGTGTCGAGAACCCCCCCAACCCCCCGCTAGGAGGTTAGGTTAGATTTGTTTAGGTTAGGTTAGGGTAGGTTAGATTTGGGTAGTTTAGGTTAGATTTGGTTAGGTTAGGTTAGGTTAGATTTGGTTAGGTTAGGATAGGTGAGATTTGGTTAGGTTTGGTTAGCTTAGGTTAGATCTGGTTAGGTTAGGTTATCGATGGGTCAAGCCCCCTGCTAGGGTAGGTTAATTTGGTTAGGCAATTTTCTCTAGATATAAGGAAATTAACCTAGATCTAGGGAATTTTACCCCCCCTACACAACTCTTTTAATTACGTGTTTCCGACGCATAATTTGTTCCCCACCCGAAAACCTCGCATTCCCACAGGTCCCCAAACTTGTTTTGGGGAAGCGGGAGAGTATGGGCAAACACTAGAAATCTACCGTCATTTCGCCCAAGGTTACTTACTGGTGGTTCATTCCATTTTCTGCCAGAGGAAGATATAGTTACATGACTCCGTGACATGGATCGTGTGGGCGAATACGACTTTAGAGTGGGCGAATTGACTCTTACATGTGGGCGAAATGACTCTCACATGTGGGCGAAATGTCTTGTGGGCGAATTGACGTGTGGGCGAAATGATCGGTAACCGACTCAGAGTATGCATTGGCTCGTCAAGTAACACTTAAACCATGATGTACCACTACTTATTATGAGGAAAGACAACAAAAGGAACTCAATTAATAAGGTATTTTAATACTATCATAACCATGAATATGTACAACCTACAAAGAGAAGACTACGACGATGAAAAAATTTCGAGTTGTTGTGGGCGAAATTGATATTCCAGGTGCTATATTTCCGTGCTCGCTGACAACATAGAGAAGACCTTAGGTGATGATTGATGTGCAGAGGCTTCTAAACCAGGAAAACAGTCACAGCAGAGCCTCATTAAGAAGTAAGCAAGTGGTAGGGACACATTACGTACCTACCAGTTGCTTACCTTTTGACGAGGCTCTGTTATGACTCTGTTTTCTTGGTTTAGAAGCCTCTGTACATCAGCCATTACCTCAGGTCTTCTCTATAGTGTTGTCAGCAAGAACAGAGCACAGTAATATAGCACCTGGAATATCAATTTCGCGCAAAATAACTCGAAATTCTTCCATCGCCGTAGTTTTCCCTTCGTAGGTCCACCCGCGGCGACCCCGACTTATCCCCACAATGCACCGATGTAAACAAACCGTGACGTAGTTATGGGTAGGGTCCATTATACCCACATGTTTACGTGGTGATATCCAAGGCCACACTGAGATCATTCGATCGCCTCTCTCCCTCTGTCTCACCCTCAATCACCGCCCGTGGCTCTCACCCGTCTCATACGCGTTCGTTCTCCTCCGCGTTTTCTATCACACCTACACTGCACAAACAATTACAATTTCGCACACATACATACATACACACGTACACACACATTCGTAACAATATTATGTAACAAAATTTTATTGTCAACTTAATGATTAATCAATTAATTATTAAAACAAGAAAATTTTCTTTGCCAGGACAGTGATGCAAGTTTTTTTTTTTTATTCAGATTCCTAACATTATTTAGAAATGTATAATTTGCAACAGCCCACCATGGCCCCCTTAAATTCTTGCCATGGCCCCCAGGTTGAGAACCACTGCTCTAAACAAACAAACAAACAAACAAACATCATCATGTAGAATTATTCATTATGAATATTTTGAACCCCATTTCCCATGGTGCAATTGAATAATAATGGTGTTACATGTACTACCGAAAATCTATCGTTATTTCAGCCATAAACTGTTAAGTTAGGTTAAATTAGATTAGGTTAGAGGTGGGGTTTGGTTTAGTAACAGATATCAAGAAAAAAAGAAAATTATCAATACTATGGCAGTGCGAAGCGGAGCAATTAAGGTTTGCGGGGCGGGGCGGGCACCCCCACACCTGTAAACAAACATTTATTTCCGACAAAAACGAGTGCCAGATTCATTCAAAACACATCAAAACTATTCAGGAAAACTAAGTTTCGACCTCGAAATCAGTGAATGTCCACTTCCGAAATTTTACCAAAGATAGTTCTGATATTTATAATTTAAACTCGCTCACTACTTATCTAACGTGCAACAATAGTTATATCATATACTTCCAGTAGTGATATTATTAAAGATCAATCACCACTTAACCTAAAATGCAACAGTCGATCATATACTTCCAGTAATTGTATTATTGAATATAATTTATCCCCGCTTAAACTAACATGCAGCAATCGATCATACTTCCAGTATCGATATTAAAGATCATCACTTTTTAATGGGGATTTGGCCTTAGTTGATAGGTTAAAATGTAGGGTTAGGTTAGTGAGTGTAAAGGTAGGGTTAGGTTAGTGAGTCTAAAGGTAGGGAGTTAATATTTTCCTATCCTATAGGTTACAGGGTGTTTCGTACAAAAGTTGTTTCGTAGCCAGGTTTTGTTAGTTGTTTCGTACACTGACTTTTAGTTTTTTTCGTACATTCGTGATGTCGTTTCGTAACTCTAGTTCAACTCTGAGCTGAGTGTACGAAACGACTATGGTTTCATATAGACTATGAAACAACTTTTTGGTGTATCTAATCTACTGTGTACGAAACAACTTGTGTACGAACTGACTGCACCCGCTCCTATACACTCTCCTTCCTACTAAAAGCATCTTATATCTCTGAAAGTAGTGATTTGCGACGGAAACTCATTGAGATAATGTTTCTCAGAATCTATTTAGGTAAACAGAAACCATTCATCATTTAACCTAACATCCCCACTTAACATGCTACACACTATCAGATATTTCCAGTAGTTATATGAATAATTAAATATAGTTCACCACTTAACCTAACATGCTACACACTATCAGATACTTCCAGCAGTGATATAAATCATTAAATATAGTTCACCACTTAACCTAACATGCTACAATCAATCATACTTCCAAAGGCAATTGTGATATTAATCATTTAATCTCATTCACCACTTAACAAGTACAAAGACAAAACAATATATAGGTTTGTGATATTCAACATTAGGAAATGTTTTCAGTATGTTTTATTACCAACCAACTTTTAATTCCAACTCAGTCTCGCTCAGGAACAAATCTAGGCTGTCTTTCTGTCTTTCACAGTTTGTCTTGGCAATCTGATCCATTCTGCTTTGGCTGGATCAAGCACTCTATATCTTCAAAATCTAGCAGTGCGTCCATAATCTGGAAAATAATATATGAAACACATAATAATCTAACATTCATTTAAATCTACTGTAAGTTATTTTAAATCAGAGAAAATAAATCACCCAAAAAATAAGTATCAGATAAATTCAAACATATTTTTAAAATATTCATGACAAAGTTTCTTCCTCAAAAATAGTAATGCGCATAAATGAAAATTTAGTTAGGTTAGTGAACTAGCAAGGGGGGTCCGGGGGGGCACAGGCCCCTAGTTATATCAGTAGGGTATTGTTCAATAGTGAGTATTGATTGAAACTGCATATTTACCCTTCTAATTGTAACAAAAGTTGTAACTCATTCAATTTCATCTGATTAACCAAATAAATAAAAGGTATAATATTTTACACTAGGACCAGAATTCCCTACAAAATTTGGGGGAGCATGGTTTGTTTACCTTATTGTATTCTAGGAAACTTTCTCTCAATGAGCTTCCATCGCAAATAATACTTTTGGAGATATAATATAAATCCTATTTTTCGGGAGGAGAGAGACAAGTGTTTATGTGCACCTCCTCTTCTTCCTCTTGTGACCTGCATCGCCTCTATTCTTCCCTTGCCGCGGACACTTTTTAATGAGGATTTGACTTTAGTTAGGTTAAAAACATGGGGTTAGGTTAGTGCGTGTATGGGAGGGGATGCAGTCAATTCGTTCACAAGTCATTTCGTACACCAGTAGATTCGTACACCAAAAAGTTGTTTCGTAGTCTATATGAAACCATAGTCGTTTCGTACACTCAGCTCAGAGTTGAACTTTAGTACTAGAGTTACGAAACGACATCACGATGTACGCAAAACTCAAAATCAGTGTACGAAACAAACTAACAAAAGCTGGGTACGAAAACTCCTGTAACAGTAGGGTTGAGGTTAGTTAATTTTCATATCTCCTATAGTTACAGGGAGTTTCGTACACAGGTTTTGTAGTTGTTTCGTACACTGATTTTGAGTTTTGCGTACATACGTGATGTCGTTTCGTAACTCTAGTAGTAAAGTTCAACTCTGAGCTGAGTGTACGAAACGACTATGGTTTCATATAGACTACGAAACAACTTTTTGGTCTACTAATCTACTGGTGTACGAAACAACTTGTGAACGAACTGACTGCACCCCTTCCTATACACTCCCCTTCCTACTAAAAAGCATCTTATATCTCCGAAAGTAGTGATTTGCGACGGAAACTCATTGAGAGAATGTTTCTCAGAATCTATTAAGGTAAACAGAAACCATACTCCCAAAGGTGTAGAGAATTCTGGTCCTAGTGTAAAAATTTACCAAATAAAACTAGTTTACAGTGTCGGGAGCACACTATTATAAGCACGTCTCACGTGTTTGAGGGTCAGAGGCCTCTGACATAGCTCAATGTAAAGGACGCCATCACCAAAACATAACCTGATATTGTACAAAATAACGCATTCAATTCTATCTGATATACAACAGAAATAAAATATTTTAGTGGCGGGAGCACAATGATATCATAGTCACGTCTCACTGAAATTCTTATGAGGGTGAGAGGACTCTGATATAGCTCAATGTAAAGATGCCATCACCAAAACATCCAATGTATACATTATTATGTGCAATATGGTCCCTAAACTAATATATATTGGACGAAAAAGGCAAAATACACTCACCTCGGGGGGGTGGAGGTGTCTGATGCTGTCAGCTGCGTTGGAACCTCGATGGTGTTTTGAAAATAATATACATGACTTATTTTCCATGAAAGAACTTGCCATACACATATTTACCGTCGCAATAGGTTTCCTATCTCATGAAATGCTTAGTAGTATTGTAAAAAGTATAAACTGAATGCAAAAAATGTTGATCGCCCGGTGAGAGGGACGTCTCACCAGAACTCACGTTCGCCAGGCTATTCCAATACTTCTCCTTCGCCAGCCCTGGCGGAGCAGCGCCTGGCGGAGCGCTCGTGGCGTTTAAAAGTAAGAAATCACTGAGCGCCTGGCGAACGCTTTCGCCAGCCCTGGCGAAAGATTTTAAAAGTATGGCCCTGAGTGTCGAGTTGAGTGTGGTCTCCGGGCAGACGCGTCAACCACCTTTATAGACAGGTCAAGGAGTGCGGAGAAAAGACACCTGGCTAATGGGGGCGTGACTAATAGGAAAATTCCTCTAAACAGCTGCCTAGTCGGTGAGATCAAAAGAATGTAGAAAGAAGGTGCTAAGACAGTAATTGGAGAGAGGACACCTACAGTACAGTACATGTGTGTGTGTTGGAATCACACGGAACACAAAGGGTTGGAATCACACGTAACACAAAGGGTTGGAATCACACGGAACACAAAGGGTTGGAATCACACGGAACACAAAGGGTTGGAATCACACGGAACAAAAAGGGTTGGAATCACACGGAACGTGGTCTACCCCGAGGCACTTTGACCAGTGACCAACGACAGCAACAACACGATTGGAGTTTGCAATCACATGTTGTCTAATATATACTACTACTACAAACATCCATACATGGGTCGGAAGGGCCCACAAGCACTTGTCATTACTATAACATTTGGTTCTCTTATTAATAGCATTGTAGTAGTAATGGTAGTAGTGATTGAAGTAGTAGTAGTAGTAGGAGGAGAATAATAGCGGTAGTAGTAGTAGTAGTAAAAGTTAAAGTGCACCAGATGTGTTGACAGAAATTGGGGGTCATGGTATGGGGGTTTTATGACTGGTCACCGTTACTTGAATGATATTATTTGGGGATGATTTGATAAAAGATTACAACTTGAATGGAGGATTTAACTTAGTCTTCTGACTTCACTATATGATTATAGTTTGACCACTTCTCACTACGGAGAGTACTGAACAAGGGGGATATACTTAAGGGGAAAGGATAATAAGGTTTAGGGTAAAGGGAATTGCTGCCACCAGCCCTGGCAAGTAATTCACTGAATTACTCCCTGGGCACGTTTGATTAATATTAATATTAGTTTGACCTTGGTAGTCGTGAATGGTACGTGGAATTATACCGAGTAAAGGCTTGGACTCTTTTGGAAGTGTGGGGAATTATTTTCCTAATACAGAATAATCACCTGGGTTTTTATAATAACACAAGAAACTATATTTGTAAATGATATCCTATTTATTCACTATGAAACATTATTGCTGTTTGAGACCGTAGACATATACATAAACTCTAATCTGGATCGGGCAAGCTACATTAGAGCATAATTTCCCTTACAGAATCATTCTTAGAATTACCACTTATATACCCATCGACTGAGCACTATAGGTATACCTTGAATATATATATATATGAAAGAGAATGTGAGAATAAGGAGTTGGATGTGTGGATACACAATGACCATATGTTCTTGAGAGGAAGGCGTGGGACGCCTCCCGCTGAAGCCTCTCCCTAAGTGAGAGATGGATGGAGACTGCCGTCTGGGCGTTATGGCCCACCCGCACCAAAGGGAAATTGTTTGAATGGTGTCGCCGTGACCACAAATGAAAAGCTTATAATCCCGAAATAACTATTTAAGTAATGAAACTTGCGTATATAAGAACATGTGGCTTATAATATAAACCTGTTTTACTTTGATACTGAAGAATTTAATATCTTTAATCTAATATCCAAGAAGGATGGTTTTATATGTAATGTCGACAATCCGAACACCTATTTCAGAGTGAGGTGGTATTGAAGTCTTGCTTAGAATTTTGGTGGGCTTTCATTTTAGCGTGTATCCTTACTACAACGCCCCTATATGACCCTAACCGATAACGATAGGGATTTATTTTGAAAGACGTTAAGACTCTGGGAGAGTTTCTTGGTCTGACCAGATGGCTGGCAAAAGATAAAAAGATCTGACATCATTAGTTATCACTGATCGCAGAATAATTATCCTACGGATTGTGTCTCGCATACGGCATATCGGGGGGGGGAATGGAAGACCGAGGAAAGACATGGCGGGTGATAGAACGAAAGAAGATAAACAAAATGGCGTCTAGGATGGCCAAACTGATGAGAAAAGATGGCGGAAAGAAAGAAATACGATGAGTCATATGTGAAACTGAAAAAAAGAATTACTTACAAGACATAACTCGGGAATTTTATAATAATAATTCTCATACTATCATCTCCCGAATAATGGGCATTACACGCGTCTATTCTCCGGGAAAATTAAATTCTATGGTATCAAAGTAAATACTTACGGATCATGTTTCCGTTTTTAAAACTGCGTCAAGAGGAGGTGTGTATGGGACGAATTTAGAGTGAATTTAATGGAAATTCTTCTGTTCTTTGAAAACGGGGTCTGTTTGTGTTTAGATTACACGAAAATCCAATGAAAGGAAATATCCCAGTCAACCTGATACCTGGGTAATGACGTGACCGTCAACCTTGACTCAGTGTCACAATTCTCGGTGCAGGGAGATATCCCAGAGGCGCACGCCGGCTGGCCTCTGGTAAATGATAAGAGCCCAACAAGTCCTGAAATATCCGCCACACCGCAAGCTGGTTGACTGTAAGGTGAGAAGCGTAATACTACTATCTCGAATTAAAATACTCCTCCCACTGAACCAGGCTTAGCCCGTGAGAATCAGACACTCCGACTTCTAGACATGAGAAATCTCCTAGACCAAATTGCTTCATCTAGTCTGACACTACACTACCCTTGACTCAATAATTTACATTTAACGCTTTTCGCTTAATCTTCACCTGAATATACCTGGTCGTGTTGATTGTAACTTGAATTAAAATACCTTGAAGACTCACTGAACCAGACTGAGTCTGTTAATGAAATTCTGGTGAGACTGGTATCCCAATCAACCTCTTACCTGGATATATTAAGAACATACTGACCCTCAATTTGTTTTGAATCCTTGTCAATGTTTCACATTGAACACTTTTCTATTTGATTTCCACAAGAGTAATAACCGGGTGACGCTACAACTACCCTAACCAGAGTAGGTATTAAACTTTCAAGTTCATAAAATAAATTTTCAATGTTCATAAAAAAATAAATTTTCAATGTTCATGTTCAAAATAATTCATCCTCGATTTTCTAACATTTAACTAATTCATAACTAACACTGCACTGAACACTCCTGGATTAGTCTTCGAGGAGGTCTCCGTAGGTCGGGTTTTGAAGCTTGAGAGTGCGGAAAACAGATGTCGTCGAGTTTCCTTGCTATCGATGCAGCAAACGTCGCTGGCGCCCTTTGGGTCAGCCGGTGGATGGATAATATGGCGCTGTAGGGACTCAGCTACCTTAGGCGACGGGACAACCGAGAAGGAAACCCATTTTCTTGTCTGGAAACTCTCTAGGATCTTGGAAACTAAGAGCTTTATCCCTCCCTGAGTCTGTGCTCCATTTTTGGAAGGTGGCGTCCACGTGTCGCTCACAGCGGCGTGATGTAGATATTCTTAGCGCTGGGGTATTAGCGTAACTCATGACGACGTCAGTGGGAAGGCTGGGGAGAGATCCAAAAACTTCCCTCCCGACGCGGCTTCACGTCCTCTCTCTGCCATGGTGGTGGTTGCAGCTAGATGTGGCGCTTTATAGCGGCTAGGAACGGCGGCTACGAAGAGGCGGCTGTGGCGGTGAACGTCGCGTTGGAGGGCGGCGGAGTTGAGGTGAACGTCGCTGCTAGGCGCGTGGCGGTGATGAAAGGTGGCCGACTGAGGCGAGCGTGGCATCGAGGCGCGCGAAGGCCTTAAGGGCGCGGCGAAGGGCGCGGCGCCGGGCCCGCGCGGATGTGTCGGTGAAGGGTGGGGGCCCTTGGCTGGCTGTCCAGGCTGGCGGGGGAGTTGACGGCTAGGAGCGGCGGTACGGCTTGCTTTTAACCGCTCACCCCCACATGGTCATGGTTCATGTATGTATAGTGTTTGGTTTTTATAGGGGGGGAGATCTAATAAGCCTACTATAACACTGGGTAACACCCAAAAAATCGTCAGGGGTTTCTCAGTTGATTAGACTAATTTAGGTGTTCTGAGTCCGAATATCACATTGATTTTTGCTCTATCAGGTCAACTTTTTGAGAACAGCCATAGGCCAAACCTGACGAGCTATACATATGCTAATATCAGGGGTTTTGATTTCAATCATATTTTCTTGAAGAATATATCGAATACAATGCACAGACACGAATAAAGGGAATTCCAAACAATTAGCCAATCAAATCAATACCTGTCTCACCATTACTCCATTCAAATTTCAAAAATTCTAAAATTCTAAATTTCATTGTCTGACACTCAGCTGCATCTTTTTTTTTTCTTTCAGTTATTGTGAGGGGCTTCGGCGGGGACGGTCCATGCAGGAAAATCCTGACGTTTTCTGCTACATCGCGGACAATACACGCTGTCAGGGGACAGGAAGAAAACAAAAGGATTTGTGAAGCGCGCCTACGGGGCTTACTTTAAAGTCAAGCTGGGGGGACCAAGATAAGTCCTGGGCACCGCACCGGGGTGCAAGACGTGCGGGAATACCTCCGGCGGTGGACGAAGGGCGGGGAAAAACTTCACTGAAGTTGGGATTCCGATGGTTTGGAGGGAAGCCGTTTGACCATGAAATCGGATTGTTACTTCTGCGCCATCAATACTAATGGCATCAACCGGAAGAATCGGCACAGCTCCAGTACCCCGACCTTCCAAACTGCCCGCCGCCCACGGCTCACTGCGAAGGAAATTCCTGTACCAGCGTTCACAGAAGCTTCCGACAGCGACGGGCGAGGCCACCCGTACAGACGAGCGAGGATATACAGAAGAAGAGTATGAAGCAAAGATAGTCCGCAGCCCTTTTCACAATGTGAGCTAAAATTATCTGGTTCGGGATCTCAGCTTGTCGAAGACTTCCTCCGAGCTGTTGGCCCCAGACTCAAAGAGAAAAAATCTACTTGGCAAGGACGCGCGTATTCACTTCTTTCGTAGAAGGCATGAGGCTACATGGGCTATTCTGCCAGGAGGAAGACCTCGTGTACTGCCGAGATGTCGCCGGTCTTTGTTAAACTCGGCCCCTCCTCAATACGATCCGAGAGATTGGCCCACTCTTTTATGACAGGGTGTAAGCGCTCTTTGAAGTGTGTGCCTCCTCCACAACGGGAACCAGTTCGCCCTCAATCCTCTTTGCGCACTCCACAACTCTCAAAAGAGAAATATGAAGCAGTGAAAATACGTGCCGACAAAAAAACCAAAAAAGAGCAACACCAATGGATCATCTGCGTCGACTTGAAGAGGTGAACTTCTACTTGGTCAGAGTCCGGGTTCACGAAGTACCATGCCTTTTATGCATTGGGGACAGTCGAACAGAGCCCAGCACTATGTAAAGAAAGAGTGGCCGGGGCGCGAGAGCAGTTGTACCTGGGGCGAGAAAAAATCATAAACGAACCTCTTGTTGACCGGGAGAAGATATTTATCCCACCGCTACACTTGAAGCTTGGGTTAATGAAACAGTTCACGAGCGCTCTGGACAAGGATGGGAGGTGCTTCAAAATACCTGTGCCGAGCCTTTCCTGGACTGACCATTGAGAAGCTGAAGGCCGGCATTTTCGAAAGGCCACAGATACGGCAGCTCATAAAGGACACAGAGTTCCAAAAAATCCATGAACACGCTAGAGTGCGCCGCGTGGAAATCGTTTGTGCAGGTGGTGAACACAAAAAATTCCCGGGGAAACCCCGAAAGGGAGCAAACCACGCCAGATCGTCAGCAGCATGATAGAGGCCTTCCAAAAACTCGGGTGTTTGATGAGTATTAAGATGCACTTCCTGTTCTCACACATGGAGAAGTTTCCTGAAAACCTTTGGGGGATGAGCGACGAGCAGGGAGGGAAAGGTCCATCAGGACATGCGCCAAATGGAGGAGAGGTACCAGGGGAGGTGGGACGCAGTCATGATGGCGGACTACGCTGGTCGCTGAAGAGAGACAACCCAGCAGCTGCTCACACACGGGAATCGAAGAAAACGCCGATTTATGCCGTGAACTCGAACTTTTGTGTCACGTAACGCTCATTCTTTATACTAATATTATGATAATTATGCTTATCAAATTTGATGGACTAAATAAAAAACTGAATGAATTTGGATACGTGACTTTTATTTCTTGAGGAAAACGGAAAAAAAATCATCAGGGGGTTTTTTCAGCTGATGATCCGCAGAAAATTTTTTTTTTTACGAAAAAATCGATTTTTTTAAATTTCTGTAGCAAAAAAACCTGACCTGATTTAGCAAAACCAAGGTCATTTTCGGATCAGAGCATCAAAAATTGTCTAATTCAGCTGGAAAACCCTGGACGATTTTCAAAAAAAATATGTTTTTTTTACCCAGTGTAAGATCGATTACTATATGAAAATTTACTGAAATTTGACTATCTTGCTATTTCTTTTCCCAGGTGCGATTCTGTTACTGTTATTTTTAGGAAATAATATACCACCGCTATAGTCACCAGTGTGTTGACAGAAATTGGGAAGTCACTGGTATGGGGGTTTTATAACTAGTCAACGTTACTTGACTGATATTATTTGGGGATGATTTGATAAATGATTACAACTTGAATGGAGGATTTAACTTAGTCTTCTGACTTCACTATATGATTATAGTATGACCACGGCTCACTACGGAGAGTACTGAACAAGGGGGATATACTTAAGGGGAAAGGATAATAAGGTTTAGGGTAAAGGGAATTGCTGCCACCAGCCCTGGCAAGTAATTCACTGAATTACCCCCTGGGCACGTTTGATTAATATTAATTTATTTTTGACCTTTAGCTGAATGGTCGGGGAATTTATCCCCGGAAAAAGGTTTGGGACTCTTTGGAAGTGTGGGGAATTTTTTTCCCCCTTACAGAATAACACCTGGGTTTTTATAAAAACACAAAAACTATTTTTAAATGATATCCATTTATTCAAAAAAACTTTTGCTTTTTTAACCGTAGAATATACAAAAAACCTAATTGGATCGGAAAGCTACATTAGACAAAATTTTCCCTTACAGAATTTTTTTTAAAACCACTTATATACCCATCACGGGCACTTGGGTTCCTTAATATATATAATATGAAAGAGAATGGAGAAAAGGAGTTGGATTTTGGGGTACACAATGCCATAGTTTTGAGGGGAAAGGGCGTGGGACGCCTCCCGCTAAAAGCCCTTCCCTAAGTGAGAGGGGATGGAGATGCCGTCGGGGGCTTTAGGCCCCCCCGCACCAAAGGGAAATTGTTTGAATGGTGTCCCCGTGACCAAAAATGAAAAGTATAATCCCGAAATAATATTTAAGTAATGAAACTTGCGTATATAAGAACATGTGGCTTAAATAAAACCCTGTTTTACTTTGATACTAAAAGAATTTAATATCTTTAATCTAATACCCAAGAAGGAGGTTTTATATGTAATGTCGAAAATCCGAACCCCTATTTCAGATGAGGGGGGTTTTTGAAGTCTTGTTTTTAGAATTTTGGTGGGCTTTCTTTTAGCGGTATCCTTACTACAACCCCCCATATGCCCTAACCGATAACGATAGGGATTATTTGAAAGACGAAAAAGACTCTGGGAGAGTTTTGGGTCTGACCAGTGGTGGCAAAAAATAAAAAGCTACACTTTGTTTTTCACTGATCGCAGAATAATTATCCTACGGATTTTGTCTGCATAGGATATGGGGGGGGGGGAAAGGAAGCCGAGGAAGACATGGCGGGTGATAGAACGAAAGAAGATAAAAAAAATGGGGTCTAGAGGCCAAATGATGAGAAAAGATGGGGGAAAGAAAAAAAATACGAGGTCAATTTTAAATGAAAAAAAAGAATTTCTTTCAAGACTAACTCGGGAATTTTATAAAAATAATTCTCATACTATCATCTCCCGATAATGGCATTACACAGATTGAGTATTTAACTATATAAAGGGGTCACGGTTTCTGAGTATTTTTGTTCATTTCACCCAAAAGGCTAAACGGCATGGCTCTCTCTCTCTCTCTTCTCTCTCTCTCTTCTCTCTTTTTCCCCAATATCTTCAGGACTCAACACACACATCAGCCCGGGGACCAGAAGCGGCTGGCGGGGAGGGGGGGAAGGTGATGAGCGTTTTTGTGGTGACCTCCCCGGTGGTGATGAAGCCTGGGGGATGAAAACACCCCACCCCCACCACCCGCCGCGTTTTTGAAAAGTGGTGAATTGGCTTTTTTTTGTTTAAGTTTTTTGATTGCCGGTAGTACTTTTTTTCTTCTTTGTTTCGGTTTTTGTTCCACTCACGTCACTTCCCCCTTTTTGATATTTATTTTTTTTAATCTCTCTCCTCTTTCTCTCTCCTCTCTTTTTTCTCTCTCTCTCTCTCTCTCTCTCTCTCCTCTCTCTCTCTCTCTCTCTCTCCTCCTCTCTCTCTCTCCTCTCTCTTCTCTCTCTCTATCTCGTCTCACCCCTCAGGGGGGAAGGTTGGTAGGTCGTGAGCTCGCAAGTGTAGGTTGCGCATTCGGCAGCGGTTTGAGTCCGCCCCAGTTTGGGCTGACGTGGGGGGCGCTTTGTTAAGTCAAAACCTTGTAGTTGGTATTGCAAAGGTCTAGATAGGATGAAAAAACTTATCTATCTCTCTCTCTCTCTTCTCTCTTTTCTCTCTTCCTCTCCCTCTCTCTCTCTTTTCTTGCAAGGTGGCAAAAAAAACCCGTGGGGACGCCTTTACAGATTTTACTAACAAAGTTTATGCAATAGAATTTTCATTATTACCCCTATCTTATTAGTTATTATTATATTTTATTTTTATTTCATTATCATTTTCATTATCATTTCTATCCCCAACAACCTTTCCCCCCATGTTTCTATGTTTGCCACCTTCCCATGACTAAAACTTAAGGGAGTAAACAAAAAACCCCCCCCAACTAAAAAGGCCCACCACCCTTTCTTTTTTTCTTTACTGTCTTCTTTATAGGGACTGCCAATAGCGGAATATTTTTTTACCTTTAAAAAAAATGGATTTTCCCTTAAAAAATACCTATCACCCAGTATAATTTTTTTTTCCCTCTTTTTTTTTTTTTATTTTCTGGGGGTTTTTTTTTTTGTTTTTT
>JACEEZ010002518.1:0-11260 GCA_016584305.1 Chionoecetes opilio | reverse complement strand
GGGTTCGGCAAGCTACAATTAGAGCATAATTTCCTTACAGAATCATTCTAGAATTCCACTATATACCCACGACTGGCACTATAGGTATACCTTGATAATATCTAGGAAAGAGATGTGAGAATAAGGAGTTGGATGTGGATACACAATGACCATGTGTCTAGAGAAGGGTGGACGCTCCCGCTGAAGCTCTCCCTAAGTGAGAGATGGATGGAGACTCTTGGTAATAATACTTATAAGGATGGTGCACCTCCTGTACGTTAGGCTACACTAAACATAGATACCCATATTTGAAAATATAGATAACAATAATGATAACAAGGAAAGGGGGGGGGGGAAACAGGAGCGCTGGTCAGCGACTTACCTAAGTGAGAGATGGATGGAGACTGCCGTCTGGGCGTTATGGCCCACCCGCACCAAAGGGAAATTGTTTGAATGGTGTCGCCGTGACCTCAAATGAAAAGCTTATAATCCCGAAATAACTATTTAAGTAATGAAACTTGCGTATATAAGAACATGTGGCTTATAATATAAACCTGTTTTACTTTGATACTGAAGAATTTAATATCTTTAATCTAATATCCAAGAGGGATGGTTTTATATGTAATGTCGATAGTCCGAACACCTATTTGAGAGTGAGGTGGTATTGAAGTCTTGCTTAGAATTTTGGTGGGCTTTCATTTTAGCGTGTATCCTTACTACAACGCCCCTATATGACCCTAACCGATAACGATAGGGATTATTTTGAAAGACGTTAAGACTCTGGGAGAGTTTCTTGGTCTGACCAGATGGCTGGCAAAAGATAAAAAGATCTGACATCATTAGTTATCACTGATCGCAGAATAATTATCCTACGGATTGTGTCTCGCATACGGCATATCGGGGGGGGGAATGGAAGACCGAGGAAAGACATGGCGGGTGATAGAACGAAAGAAGATAAACAAAATGGCGTCTAGGATGGCCAAACTGATGAGAAAAGATGGCGGAAAGAAAGAAATACGATGAGTCATATGTGAAACTGAAAAAAAGAATTACTTACAAGACATAACTCGGGAATTTTATAATAATAATTCTCATACTATCATCTCCCGAATAATGGGCATTACACTACTACTTGTACTTGTATACTACTACTACTACTTGCTCCTTTAGTTCTGGGTTTATTTTATCAGTCACTCAGTCGCCTTGCTTTGCTCGCTTGGTTTCGTCGATACGTCAAAGCAGCTCTCCCTCTGCTCTTATCACCACCACTTCATTACCACTTGAAACGCCTGACCTCGCTCACCCTCGTATTTCCACTCTTTTCTCTTGCTCCACCTTTCCTTCTTTATCTATATAGCTCATGCATCTTTCTTTTCTTCTATTCTATAATTTTTGGACATTATTGTTTGATTGTTTAGTTGTCATTGATTATTGTTTCATGTGTTTCCATCATTGCTAAATAGCTCTCCTTTCAAGTATTTTTATTCTACTACATTTGTTTTAACAATGAGAAATGAGAAACTTCCATTTCTCATTTCTTTCTTACCTTGCGCCGGGTTTAATAAGAATCTTCTATTTATACTTAATCAGTTTACATGCAGCGTTTGAAACATTCTTGTCGGGGATCAACGTTGGAATTGATAAGTGGATCTAGATTACAAGGCACATCATGAAACACACACACACACACACACACACACGCTACAAAACATGAAGCATATAGCACACCAGTGATTATCACAGCACAGCTGTATGGGGTCCACCCCATACAGGGCTGCTGCCCTGCACTGCGATCCTCGAGGTTACTTTCAGTCTTAAAGTGTTTTGTCCCACTTTTGTTTTCCCCTCGAAATTAAAATGTTTGTAAAACATGTTGGTTGGTGTCATCGGGACTCAGAGAAAAAGGGTTGGTGGTGCAGTGTGTTTAGTGTAGTGTCTGGCAAGGCAAGGTACACATCAACACTGGACTGCCACTGCTGCAGGGTATCTCATGGAATGTCTCTGGCGAGGCAAAGTACCCACCGCAACGCTTTGCCCTGAAATTAAGCTATTTTCAGTCGAACTTATCAACGTGACTTGATGTCAGACCGTTCGGGAATACCTTCGGGGAAAGCTTGTGCGTTGTGTGTCTATCTATATACCGGCAGCCCCCACAGACCTTGACCCATTCATACACACACAGTAACGGCGACAGAGACGAGCCGAGTTATGGAGGGCTAACGCATGCCTCGCCTTATGTACTTGCATTTTTTGAGGCCCTTAACGAAGAAGCAAGAGACTTTAGTCACCTCTTTAGCTTAATCTGAAAATTTCGGCCTATGTATTTAAGCATTTGTTGACTGACTTATTTTTCTTCTATTGTTTTGTTTCCTTCCATCGACATAAATTACGTGCCGTTAAGATAGTAAGCGGCAATAGACTCTCGTGTTAAGCAACAAAACATGCAAGGCGTCAAACGGATACTTACTTAATGGGTCAATATTAAATCAGAAACTGCGCGATTTTTACCTTTCTGAATGGCTATATGTAGAGAAGGATGCGGCTGATGTTTTTTTTATTGTTACCTTCATTGTTATAGTTATTATTACTGTTACTATTACTACTATACCATTGTTACGATCATTGTTGTTATTGCTATTATCATTATTGCTATCATTATTGTTATTATAATTATTGTTATCATTATAATTTTTGTCATCATCATCATCATTACTATTATTATCATCATCATTATTGTCATTACCATTACCTTTGTTGTTCTAGTGTTGTCAGCAGCGCAATCACTCACAGTCCTGCCACTGTTCTCGCATCGGACATGACACTCGCACGCATTCCAACAAACACTTACAAAATGGAATGAACGAACCATCGATTCTACTCTCAAACACTATTTGTATCTGCATGATGAAGTGAAAGCATATTTTCTCCGTTATGGCGTCGTTATGCTAGCAATTCAGGGATCTCGGCTGTAAATTGACTCACGGTAGTCAATGGGCCCCGTGTGTTAATCATCAACGTCCATTTTGTTGTTGCAGTTATTGATGTATGAATATGTTTACGGCGGGACAGTTTCCGTATTATGGGTTTTTTTTTTTTCTCTCTCTCTCTCTCTCTCTCTCTCTCTCCCCCCCCCTTTTTTTCTCTCTCTCCTTTCCCCCTCTCTCTCTCTCTCTCCTCTCTCTCTCTCTCTCTCTCTCTCTCTCTCTTCTCTCTCTCTCTCTCTCTCTCCCTTCTTCTCTCTCTTCTCTCTCTCTCTTCTCTCTCTCTTCTCGCTCTCTCTCTCTCTCTCTCTCCTTTTCTCTCTCTCTCTCTCTCTCTCTGTTTTTTTATTTTTTTTATTTAAACTGTTGGTACATTTGGTGTTATTAGAGCTAAGGCTCTAGGTTTTATACTAGAGCTATCTATAGCTACATCTATCTAATATTAATAAAAGCAAAAGTGTGTGTGTCTGTGTGTGTGTGTGTGTGGTATAGGTTCCGCCCCCCGTGGGGGATCCCATCATATACCACATTTTTGGAACCAGGTTGACCAGGTCACCAGGTCTGGTCATAAGCCCAGTTTATGAGATGAAACCGAACACTTTTTTTTTTTTTTTTTTACCAGCCTATTAGCGTAATGTGAAAAAAGGGGGTTTTGCAGATTGGGACCCTTTGAGTAGGTGATGGGTAATGGTAGTTGAATGGGTGGGGTAATGGGTGTGGGGTGATGGTGAGTGAATGGGTGGGGGGTGAGGGGTAGGGTGAGGGAATAGATGGGGTGATGGTAATGGGTGATGAAGGTGGTGTGGTGATGGTAAGGGTGAGTTTGAATTTGGTTGGGGTGATGGTAATGGGGAGTGAAGGGTGGGGGTATGGGGTAAATGGGTGAGTGAATGGTTGGGGTGATGTGAAGGGCCGAAAGGCCCAAACAAACACAGGTGGTGGGCGAAGGCCACCAATAGCCCTCCGAGGAGCTAGCCAAAAAGTCCCCCCCCGAGGGCGGTTTTGCGGCTAGTATAATATAAACAAAATTTTATATTTAATAATAATTAATTAGGCCATCAACCGCTGTTCACCCTCCGTTAAAGTTTGTAGCGAGGCGTGGTGGTGGAGGTGGTTGGTGAACTACTGGTTCCACAGGACGGCCGTGGCGGGGTAAAGGAAAGTAGGTGGTGCTCTGTCCTGGGGAGGGCACAGTACTTGCTCCTGCCTTGTCAGGCTACACGGGGGGAATGAAGGGCGCGGGGGCCTGGGGGCTGATGTTGCAGTTGGGCGTGTTGGAGATTTAGTGCCTTGTGCTGACACATAAACCTGCCACCCCCCTGCGCTCCTGGAGGGTTGGAAGGAGTCAGGGCGTGGTAGGGACGTTTACGTAACCAGTCCGGGGGCTCTTCTCTGGACGCGGGTCTAGTGTGGCCGGTAAGAGGGCGGGCAGGAAAAACATGCGGGGAGAATTCCATTAGGGGACTTTACCTGAGCCTTGTACAGGACTAACCCCTTGGGGCATCTTAAAAGGGTGGGAATGGCCGGACAAAGCTGAGTCCCAGGCCGAGTTTTAGCAACTCCCCTGGCATGACTGGGAGGTCAGCCCCGCGTCAAACTCCACCCAAGGTTAGAGTGGATCCTGAAGGGGGGGGAAATCGCCCTCAAGCCGAAATGTCCGGTGCAGGCGGTTGGTGATGTCTTGCCTGCGGGAGATAACCGACCCGGGTTTGTCGGGGCCAGGCGGGACCTGCCATCGACTATTTTCGTGAGATGTTGTCCAATCCGGGTTGAGGCCCCCAAAACCGTGCCTACCAGTCACGTCTGTCGCAGGGAAAGGGCAAGGGTCATTTCATAGGTGGCTTGGGCCTCAGGAATGACGGGAGAAGGGTCTTTTGAAAATAGACCCATTCCCAAACATAAGAGAACCCGGTGCTGGCCCTGCGGGCCCGCTGGCGTGAATGGGGTTGCGGCTGGAAGGTGGCCTTGATCACACCCGTAAGGTCTTTGTTTGGAGGTAATCCTGGATGACTGCAGTAGGGCCTGTGCATCCCAGGCCTCATTTGGGGGCAGCGAGACCTCGGTGCCACACCCCTGTTCAAAGGCTTGGCGATGTCCAAAGCCGACAAAGGTGTCCATTCCTCATCCAGCGAGGGGGTTCCAGAACCCAGATGAAGGAGGAGCAGGTCTGCAGCTGACCTTCCTGCCTGAAACCAAATGCTTGGAGTTAGAGATGGTGGGCTTTCCAAGAAGGGGTTGGGATCTTGGCGGTGATGAGGGACTCCAGGTTTTTCCCCAAAAACAGGGGTGAGAGGGAAAATTTGGGCGGTAGTTCTTTGGGTCCCGTTTGCTGTTTTTTTTGTGGGGCCCATCTTGCTCTTCCATTGCGTGGGCCACTTGCACGGGGAAAGGTGTTGGTGAAGATGGGGTGAGTGGGGGGAGCGAGCTGGAAACACTCCCTTTATAGGGAGGGGCTGATGTTGTCGGGCTAGCGCTTCTTGGTCTATTTGCCGAGTGATGTTCTACTTCCTTATTGTTAACTGCGAGATTTCCCCCAGAGGGGCCCGGGTTTGATGTGTATCTTGGGGGCCTCGCGTGAGAGGTCTGGCACCGGGACATCTTAAAGAAAATGAGCTGCCAACAGCTCAGCTTGTCCTGTCGCGGACACCCACTGACCCTTTGGTCGGTGAGCGGGGGAAAGGTGTTGTCAGCCAAGGGGCCTTGTTGCTGTCATCCCCCCAAAACCTCTTACTGCTCACTGACTGCCGCTTTTACTTGGCCTTTAAGTTCTCTCTTCCAGCGTTTGTAGGGCCCTGCTTTTTGGGGACCTGGCACATGGTCTTGCAGTTTCCCTTTGTGCCGATGTTTGGAGTTGGGAGGGTGGGACTGTACCGCAGCCAGGCCATGCTCTTTTTGTCAGCAGCTCTCCTACACTGAAAACCAAACCAGGGCTGACCATAGGGTTTGGATTTGTAGGTTGACTGGGTATATGGTTTTTCTGGAGGGATAGGGGAGGTTGGTGAAGGTCTCCACTTGTGTGTTAACGTCGCCGGGAGAAGCTCCGTCCACACAATGGAGTCCAAAATCTTCTTTTAGGCTGTCCCAATCTCCACGAGACCCCCCCCCGCCAGTTGACTCGGGGGGTAGCCTCGTCGCGTACCACAGGGTGCTGATGGTGGTGAGTCTCCCCCTCTCTCTCTCTCCTCTCTCTCTCTCTCTTTTCTCTCTCTCTCTCTCTTTCTCTTTTCCTCTCTCTCTCTCTCTTCTCTCTTTCCCCTTTCTCTTTCTCTTCTCTTCTCTTCTCTTCTTTCCCCTTCCCCTTCTCTTCTCTCTCTCTCTCTCTCTCTCTCTCTCATCTCTCTCTCCTCTTCTCTCTCTCCCCTTCTCTCTCTCTCTCTCCTTTTCATCTCTCTCTCTCTCTCTCTCTCTCTCTCTCTTTTCCTCCTCTCTCTCTCTCCTCTCTCTCCTCTCTCTCTCTTTTCTCTCTTCTCTCTCTCTCTCTCTCTCTCTCTCTCTCTTTTTTTTTTTGTTTTTTTTATTTAAAAACTGACATGGGATACATGGGGCTACAAAAAGCAAAGAGGTTGTTTAAGGCAATGGGTGGCAGAAGCTAAAAAATTCCCCTGTCCCGGGGGGCAAACTATCTGAAAACTATGCCTTATAGGTAAACTGAAAAATAAAAGTTACAGACTGAGGGTCACTGTCCGTCACAGGCACTTTCAGGCGCACTATTTACACGTAACTGTGTCAATGGTCAATGTGTGTCACTATGTGTGTGTGTCACTATGTATCACTATTGACACGACACTGTGTTACGTCTTACGGGCACTAAGGTGGATGTAAGCGGCACCATCTGTGGGCCGCCACCTTCACCTTTCTGGGTGTTCATGGCCACGACATCCACCTTAACCGTGAAAGGGGTTCCACAGTGTCGCCGTGGCCCAAGTAAAGGCTCGCCCGGGCCCATCACGGTGTGGGTCCTCGGGCCTCGAGGAAGGAGATCACCTGACTCTACCGTCCTCGTAGCGCGCTCTGACCTCCTCCACGGGACCCGAAGTCCTGCAAGGTGGAAGAGTGTTGCCCTGGGGCCCTTTTGCAACACTGTGAGGACACCGACTCTCCTCCGGTGCCCCAGGCTGTCAAGCTGAGAGCGGGGATCATCCCGCCACTGCTCCTGCTGTAGTCGTTGTTGTTGTTGTTGCTGGTGTTGGAGCTGCAGCTGATGTTGTTGTTGTTTGTCGTCGCTGCTGCTGCTGCCACTTTGCCGGGGCGACGTTCCCCGTGATATTGGTCGTCGGTTGGGTGTATGAGGCGCTCAGCACGCCTCTGCACTTTGTCCAGCAGTGACAGGTGGCACTGGGCATTACTCATCCAGGTGAAGGACTGTACTCCATGACGGGGCCCCACTTGGGCCTTATACAGCCGCATGAGGCCGTCAGCGTGGCAGGTGCCTTACTCGGCGCAGGAGAGTCACCCTCAGGGAGGCTCGACTGCCACTGTCTCCAGGTGGCGGTCAAAGCGGAGCCTGGAGTCAACCCCACCCCCAGGATGTTGATGAGTCCTTGATGGCAGGGTATCGTCCCCAAACTTCAGCTTCCCCTCGAGTAGCCTGGGGTCCTCCCTCGAACGGATATAACCATGGCCTGGGTCTTTTCGGCAGCAAACTTGACTTGCCACCGTCTTCCCCAGGCCGTGATGTCACCAAGTTGACGGTTGGTGGCATCTATCACGTTCGCCGTCTCCTCTCTGGTGTAGGTGTGGGACACGGCGCAGTCGTCGCATAGGCAGACGCCACAGGGGAAACTTTGGAGGAGGTCATTGAAGTAAATGTTCCACAGGATGGGGCCCAGGACCGATCCCTGTGGAACGGAACCTCCACCGGTACTGGCTGACGTGCTCCCTTCACCACCAACCCCAGACTCCGGCTGTGCAGGTTTGCTCGAGAACAACCGCCAAGCAGGTGTCCCGTGATGCCGAGCTGTTCAAGCTTGCAGGAGGCCCTTGTGCCCACACAGTCAAAGGCCGGAGTCTAGGGCAATCACCAGCGATTGGCGGCCAGAGTCCAGGGAGTTCTGCCAGATTTGGAGAGCAGGAGAAGCGGTCCGAGGCAGAGCGTCCCTTCCTAAACCCGTACTGTCAGGGGACATCAGGTGGTGCTCCTCTAGGTGGCGGGTCAGTTGCTCTGCTATAATCCTTTCTAAGATCTTGCTGACAACTGACAGGAGCGAGATGGAAAGATAGTTGGCTGGATCAGTCCTCTCCCTTTTTTTGTGTACGGGCTGACACGAGCCTCCTTCCACAGGCTTGGCCAGGCTCCCGTTTGGAGGCACTGCTGAAGATGTGCGTGAGGGGCCTTTTCAGCTCATCTGCACAGTGCTTGGGGCAGGAAGGGACTCACACCATCAGGCCCAGGCGCCTTTTCGGTGTTGACGGTACCGGGAGGCGGGCCAGTGTCCTTCGTGACCATTGGGCTTTTCCAGGCCCGGTGACCTACGGGTGAACGGGGTGGCTGCCTCTGGGGGCCCTGTGTCGTCATCTTCCCTGCTGAAGGCGTCGCCAGGGGGTCTCCCTTCTCCTGGTTTTTTACACCCGTCTCCTCTGGTGTATGAGGGCGGGTTTTTCTCTCCGGGGTGGGTGCCTTGTCTCTCCTTCCCCAAGGCCCCCCATTGCTTGGGTCAACATGAGGGGCTATTTCCCCTGACGTCATTTTCCCCCCTTTCCTGGCCCTAAGCTGTCCTGGTCATGGCCTTACGGTGGCGCGGGGGGCCCTTTGTTCCTTGGGTGGGGCGGGCTTTAGGCCACCCAGGCCTTGTTTTTATCCCCCCCCCCCCCTCCCCCCCCTCTCCTCTCTCTCTCTCTCTCTCTCTCTCTTCCTCCTCTCTCTCTTCTCTCTTTTTTCCTTTTTCTCTTTCTCTTTCTCTTTCTCTTTCTTTCTCTCTGCTTGTTATTTTGTTTTGAAATGGAAATTCTTTGAAGCTTTATAAATTTTCTTACGTTCTATACGTGTACACCACACACCCACAACCACACATGGGGGAATTCCGTAGGTAGGGGGCACGCTCGGTTCACAACCGGAAGCCCTGGGTTCACCCCCCGGGCGGGCGGAAACAAGGGGTTTTTTCCTTTAAAAACCCGACCCCCTGTCCCCCCAGCATGAAGGGGCCCCCGGGTGTTACCGGGGTTTGTAACCGTTTCCCGGGGGTGCTGGCTTCGGGCCCAAAAAATAAGCACTAAGGATGAAAGATAAAAGTTGATATGGGGACGGGGGCCCTACGAGCGTTTTCTGGCCCTGTAAAATCAATGATGCATCAACTAGATGAATACACACCACACAACCACACACACACAACCACCCACACACACCACACACACACACACAACACACACACACACCAAAACCAACACCACACACCCCGTCTAAACGGCTCAGTGGTTATGGCATCCTGCACCTTCTGTGGTCCGGCGTTTTATCCCAACCCCCCTCATTCCCCGGGAATTTTTCCCAAAAAAAATTAAGGGGTTTCTGTCCCCCTTGAGCAAGGGGATGGTGGTGTTCGGGGTGTTCGGTCCCAGCATTACCCAAGGGTAGGTAATAATGAGCTCCCACCGTGAGGTTAAACTGGCGATCGGGAGTCTGACTCGTGTGGACAAGACCATGGGTGAATAAACACACACACACACACACACCACACACACACACACACACACACACACACACCACACACCACACACACACACCCCACACACACACACACACACCCCACACACACACACACACACACACACACACACACACACACAACACTCAAACAGGCAATGAGCTGCAATACCATGGGGGTGTTGTTGCTGTGGGTTTGGAACAATTAGGATCTCGCCTCCTCAATAGCTGTTGTCTGTTTAGAGGAACAGCCGCGGCCTCGACGACCTCTGGCGGCTGTTTGGGAACGTGTTGGGTCACGTATTAAAGGCAACGATGATGGGCGAGTGTTGGCGGCCTTGCTACCATCAGGGGAAACAAGGTCTTCATGCACTATCCAAGTTCTTATGTTTATTTGGCTATTTCATCCCCGCGGCGTCTGTCTCTCTCTCGTCGCTTCATTGGCGTGCATATTTCTGTTTTATGTTGCCTTTTTTCCCCTTATCTCTTACCTGTTCCTTGTCGCCTATTTACCTTTACGCGTTTCTTGCCTTGTGTCCGAGTATCTGTTTTCATTCCCTTGTTAACATAAACATAGTGGTTCCTAAAGATTAAGTAGCAGCAGCTAGGTAAACATTTTCCTGTGCATGGTATATAATCCACCTTTCTTCCGACCAGCATCTCCAGCCTCCCCATTGCCTTCCTTCCCTCCCATGGTTTATGGGTCTCGGCGGTATCGGTAAGCTCTCCGGAGGGCTGCGCGAGATGCCCGCCTTGTCAATACCTGGAGTAATTGGGCAATACACCGGAGTTGTTCTCGCCCTTACAGGGTGTCAAAGGCTGTCGAAGCCACGTCTGCTTTTGATGATGATGACTGCGACTCAGCAAGAACTCCTTAATGTGTAAGAAATTATGTCTTTCGTGTTTCTTGTTGGACTCTAAAAAAGCTTTTTATGGACGTCTGTATGTTATGCGTTAAAATTATTGTTAACACGGCATCGGTGTTTGCTAGAGGCGATGTTCATGAAGGATTATTCGCCGCCAAGTAAAATCATCCAAGATTATGTGTTTATACTTATTGGACATTTACAGACAAAGACTTGTTTTGCATCATGGTGGGCAGTCGTTCCCCTAGAAACTTATGAAACTTATACGAATAAAATAAATTTAATTATCTATTCCATCCATGAATTAATCATTTAACAGACAAATAATATAACGATGAGCCTACTGAATAGTTGACTGTGATCTCCAGTGTTAAAAAGAAAGAGAAACTAATCTATAGTTGACGAGCGGATTCAAACCTGTCAGCAACGTGTCTTTAAGAGTCTTCGTTTCTGGAAATTCACACTGACATTACTGTTAATTACCTCTGCCAACGAAATTGGAGGGAGGTTATGTTTTCACCCCGATCTGTCTGTTTGTTTGTTAGTGTACAGGATTTCTCGATAAGTTACGAATAGATTTGGACAAAACCTGGTATACCAAGTCTATTTGTTATAAGGAAGAACTGATTTAATTTTGGATGAAATCGAATGACAACTGTTGCCATGGTAACCAATTGAACATCCTATTTTTCCTATCCCTTAACATGGTGAACTAGGGGGGGGGGGCACTCAGTAGAGCGCATACCCCCCCCCGATATTTCATCAATTGGTTGCAAAATGATATATTTATTTATATA
>JACEEZ010002517.1:115248-118660 GCA_016584305.1 Chionoecetes opilio | reverse complement strand
CCACAAGGTCTTTCTGCTTTTCTAACAATTTACCCTTCTCCTCTCTCTCTCTCTCTCTCCCCAATTTTCTCTTTTTCTCTATCTCTCTCTCTTCTCCCTCTCTTCTCTCTCCCCCCTCTTTTTCTCTTTTTCTCTCTCTTTTCTCTCTTTTTCCTTTCTTCTCCCCTCTCTCTCTCTTCTCTCTCTTTCTCTTCTCTCTCTTCCTCTCTCTTCTTTTCTCCTTCCTCCTCTCTCTTCAATTTTATCCTCCCCCTCTTTTCTGGCGAGTTTATTGAAGGCAATACCCCTTTGGGGAGGGAAAGGAGAAGGGAGGGGGGAAAATTTTGGGCGAGGGGAAAAAAAGGGGGGGAGAGAAGAGAGAGGGGAAAAAGGGAGAGAGAGAAAAGAGAGAGAGGGGAAGGAAAAGAGAGAGAGAGGGGAAAAAAGGGAGAGAGAAGGAGAGGAGAGAGGGGGAGAGAAAAGGAGGAGGGGAGGAGAAAGAGAAGAGAGAGAGAGGGGGGAGAGAAAAGAGTGAGAGAGAGAAGAGAGGGGAAGAGAGAGAGAAGAGAAGAGAGGGGAGAGAGGAAAGGGGGAAGGAAAGAGAAAAGAGAAAGAGAAAAAAGGAAAGAAAAGAGGGGAAAAGGAAAAGAAAGGAAAGAGAAAGGAAAGAAAAAAAGAGAAAAGAAAAAAGGAAAGAAAAAAAAGAAAAAAGAAAAAAAAAAAAAAAATTTTTTGGGGGGGGGGGGGGAAAAGGGGAATTGGCCCCCCAACATCTACTTTTGGAAATGACACAAAACAGCGAAAAATTTTCATTACTCCCACAAACACACAAACACACACACATTCACACACACAAACACACAAACACACACACATTCACACACACAAACACACAAACACACAAACACACAAACACACACACATTCACACACACAACCACAGATCGTAACATATATGAGAAAGTAGCAGAAGGAAAAAAATCACCGAACGTTAATCAGTCAAGATCTAAACATGAAATGGCCCACAAAGAACCTAACCTCTTTGCCGCTAGGTCTAAAATTTCTGCAGGTGGTGGGAAAACGAAAAAAACTTTTTTTCCCCCAGAAAAAACCCTGAAAAAACATCTGGGTTTTTCCCCCAACAAATAAAATCTTTTTAAAAAGAAATGAAAAATACATTCATTTTATTTTTTGCTCAACAATACATGTCCAACTAATTAATACATCCATGAAGATACAAGACTTGTACATGTAGCAAAAACATAATGAAAAAATACAGAGAGAGAGAGCGGAAAGAGAGAGACAGAGAGAGAGAGAGAGAGAGAGGGGGAGAGGAGAGGAGGAAGGAGGGGAAAAGGGGGAGAGGGGGAAGGGGGAGAGAGAGAGAAGATAGAAGAGAGAGAGGAGAGAGGAGAGAGAGAGGAGATGGGTAATGAGAAACGTAAAGGGATAAGCCCCCTTTTTTTAGTCATTCTCGCAGTCATAACCACGCGAGATGTACTTGCGATCTCTAGCTATTACCCTCAAGAAAGAGCTTGGAACTTATAGTGACCGATCTATGGGTAATGTTTTCATACCCATGTTAATGTTATCGAATTCACACACCACAACCCCCATCCTCCTACAGAAAGGGGACAGTAACAACAAATGCTGACACGGGAATCCACCAAAGCGGGCTTGAACTCACGATCTGCTGAAGAGCTGGCGGTGATGATTCCAGTCAGACCAGACACACCGTGTGTGTGTGTGTGTGTGTGTGTTAGTTTATGTCATTCACCCATGGTCTTGTCTACGCGAGCTGGCTCGCGATCGCCAGTTTCACCCTCTCAGTGCGAGCTTGGAGCTCATTATTACCGATCTTTGGGCAATGCTAGGACCTCACACACCACACACACCCATCCCCTTGCTCAAGGGGTCAGTAACCGCCCGAATTTTACAGTGGAAAAATCCCCGGGTATGAGCGGGTTCGGGGATCGAACGCCGGATCACAGAATGATGCCGGGCGCCCTAACTAACTGAGCCACACGGACGGATGTGTGTGTGTGTAGGGGGGTGGGGTGTTGTAGGGGTGTGTGTGTGTGTGTGTTGTGTGTGTGTGGTGTGTGTGTTTGTGTGTGTTGTGTGTGTTGTGTGTGTGTGTGTGTGTGTGTGTGTGTGGTGTGTGTGGGGTGTGTGTGGTGTGTTGTGGTGTGTGTGTGTGTGTGTGTGTGTGTGTGTGTGTTGCAATATACAGCTGACCATTATGATATAGTGCAGTGGTTCTCAAAGTGTGTTCCGCGGAACCCCAGGGTTCCGGGAAGAGGTATCAAGGGTTCCGTGGTAAAAAAAAAACACGTTCAATGCAAGGTTAGGTTTTTGCTGAATAGAAATGGATAAAATAAAACACGAAAGTGATGAAATTTTTGCATGAATGGTGAAAGTAATGTGTAGTTGCTTCATATCATTATTTGACAGTACTATTACATAAAAATACTGTATGGAACACGAGTAGCACATTGTAATGCACTTTTCAAAACTAGAAACCCGCAGCAGTACTGCGAGGCGTGCGTGTTCACTTCGTGTGGCGTCGTGTCAACTTAGTAGGAATACATTTTAGCGTTATTCATAGCTCATATCTTCATTCATATTGAACTATAGTCTAGTATACTTGAAAGTCTTAAAATTCTTATATCATGCAAATGAGTAGGGCCAAGGGGCGTCATATCTGTTGGCCTAAGGTTCCACACATATGAAGTGACGTTAGAATTTAATCATATCAAGATGACACAACGCCACACATAACTCGGACATAAGGACTAAGGAGCCTGCAGTATTGCCGCGGGCTTCGCCTTATGACAAGTATACTGAGCTGCGTAAATCGTGTGCTGTACATTGCATTTAGATGGAAAATTGGTTGAAATACCACACTTTACGGCCACAGTTGCAAGGTGATAAACCTGATGATAGGAACTGGTTGTAGAGAGCGTGCTGAACAGACAGGTGCGGTTTGTGATGAAAGAGAATCACTGGATGAACCTCATTCATCTACTTATGTGACACAAGAATCAAGGGATAGTAAATCAGGTACTGGGAAATCAAAGAAGCGCAGATTTGACGATAGTTACATAAAATTTGGTTTCATGTCAGTTGGAGATGAAAATGCTCCTGATGAAAAATGTGTTGAATGCAATCAAGTATCAGCTAATAGTAACTTGAATCCTGCAAAATTGAGGAGACACCTGGAAACCAAGCACCCACAGCTAGTTAACAAACAACAGTAATTATTTCGTAAGAAAACGAGATCAGCTAAAAAAAATGTGTTGTTTCCATCAAGAAATTTGCTTACCAAGACAACAAAAATGCACTTGAAGCCTCATATCGCGTAAGTTATTACATTGCTAAGGCTGGCGAAGCTCATACGATTGCAGAATCTTTACTAAAACCGTGCATGAAAG
>JACEEZ010002517.1:102748-110248 GCA_016584305.1 Chionoecetes opilio | reverse complement strand
AGAGAGAGAGAGAGAGAGAGAGAGAGAGAGAGAGAGAGAGAGAGAGAGAGAGAGAGAGAGAGAGAGCGCGAGAGAGCGAGAGAGAGAGAGAGAGAGAGAGAGAGAGAGAGAGAGCTTGAACAGCTCGGCATCACGGGACACCTGCTGGAGTTGTTCTTGAGCTACCTGCACAGCCGGAGTCTGAGGGTGGTGGTGGATGGGAGCACGTCAGCCACGTACCCGATGGAGGCTTCCGTTCCACAGGGATCGGTACTGGGCCCCATCCTGTGGAACATTTACTTCAATGACCTCCTCCAAAGCCTCCCTGTGGCGTCTGCCTATGCTGACGACTGCACCGTGTCCCACTCCTACACCAGAGAGGAGACTGCGAACGTGATAGATGCCACCAACCGTCAACTTGGTGACATCACGGCCTAGGGAAGACGGTGGCAAGTCAAGTTTGCTGCCGAGAAGACCCAGGCCATGGTTATGTCACGTTCGAGGGAGGACCCCAGGCTACTCGAGGGGAAGCTGAAGTTTGGGGACGATACCCTTGCCATCAAGGACTCCATCAACATCCTGGGGGTGGAGGTTGACTCCAGGCTCCGCCTTGACCGCCACCTGGAGACAGTGGCACGTCGAGCCTCCCTGAGGGTGACTCTCCTGCGCCGAGTAAGGCACCTGCTCGACGCTGACGGCCTCATGTGGCTGTATAAGGCCCAAGTGAGGCCCGTCATAGAGTACAGTCCTGTCACCTGGATGAGTAGTGCCCAGTGCCACCTGTCACTGCTGGACAAAGTGCAGAGGCGTGCTGAGCGCCTCATACACCCAACCGACGACCAATATCACAGTGAACGTCTCCCGCGGCAACAGTGGCAGCAGCAGCAGCGACGACGACAACAACAACAACATCAGCTGCAGCTCCAACAACACCAGCAACAACAACAACAACAACGACTACAGCAGGAGCAGTGGCGGGATGATCCCTGCTCCCAGCTTGACAGCCTGGGGCACCGGAGGAGAGTCGGTGCCCTCACAGTGTTGCACAAGGCCCAGGTGCAACACTCTTCCCACCTTGCAGGACTTAGGGTCCCGTGGAAGAGGTCAGAGCGCGCTACGAGGACAGTAGCGTCAGGTGATCTCCTCCTCGAGGCCCCGAGGACCCACACCGTGATGGGCCAGCGAGCCTTTACTTAGGCCACGGCGACACTGTGGAACACCTTCACGGTTGAGGTGGATGTCGTGGCCATGAACACCCAGCAGGTGAAGGTGGCGGCCCACAGATGGTGCCGCTTACATCCGCCTTAGTGCCCGTAAGGCGTAACACAGTGTCGTGTCAATAGTGATACATAGTGACACACACACACATAGTGACACCCATTGACACAGTGACAAATAGTACGTGTAAATAGTGCGCCTGAAAAGGGCCTGTGACGGACAGTGACCCTCAGTCTGTAACATTATATATTTAGTTTATCCTATAAGGCATAGCTTTCAGATAGATGTCCCCGGGACAGGGAACATCTTTAGCTTCTGCCACCCATTGCCTTCAACAACCTCTTTGCTATTTGTAGCCCCATGTGTGTAGAGGGCGCTGTGAGCAAAACAACACGGGCTGAAGTACTTCTCGGTTTTGCAAGCTTTTCCTGCTTAAGGGTACCTTGGGAAACACAAAGAGACTGTCAAAAGGTGCGTGAGAAGTGCTGGAAACCATAAGTGCTATAAGTGAAGTATTGTGTTGCTGGACGTAGTCTAAATAGCTAGGTTGAAATAGATCTGCTTGGCTAAGGCCCTCCATCAAGTCCCCTGAGCCCGGTTCTGCGCATGCGCAGTACGCCATAGCAACGCGTCCATAGCAACGCTGGTTAAGCACCTCCAGACTAAACCTAACGGTACCCGTAGGTATAGCAAACATGGCTACATATGATGATGCTGCTGCAGTTCGGTCATTAAATTTAAATGACATTGAGAAGCTGAAAAACGTCCAATTCAAGCAAGCTTTGTCTACTCTGATTAATGAAGATAGAGAGGATGAACCATCTAACGCTGTCTTGTTACAAGAGCTCCGAAGCATGAAAGAAGCAATAGCTGAAGTGATGACACTTAAGAAAGAGGTGCAGACATTATATGTAAGACTGGATGATGCTTTTAAGATCATTCATAGTCAGCAATTGTTTCTAGAATCTTTGGATAGTAAGGAAAGGTGAAGAAACATTGTAATAACTGGACTCTCAGAGAATGCTGATGAAATAGGGACAACAGACAGCGATAAGATAAATAAAGTGATTGAAGCTGCAGGACACTGAGGAAATGGACCAAGCTGCTTGGTCGGTGAAAAGACTGGAACAACCAAACGACCGGAACATGCAGCCGATCCTCATAATGGTAGACAGCCAGAAGCAGAGAGACAGCATCCTCAGGGTGGCAAAGAATCTGAAGAATGCGGTAGGATCATTATCACGAGTATATGTCAAGAAAGATCTCCACCCCGCTGTAAGGAAAGAAGCAGCACGCCTACGAATAAGAGAACGAGAAGAAAAGGGGAAACCTGACAATGCTGGAGTAAACATCATATACGACTGGAAGAATCGTGTGCTGTTGAGAGAGGGTGTCGTCATTGATAGGTTCACTCCGCATTTTTTCTAACTTCTGCCAAGAATTTCGAACTAAGACTTTGTTCCTGGAATATTGCAGGTCTTAAGGATAAATTACAAGACCCAGACATACTTAAGTTTGTTCTTGAATATGATATTGTATGGATACTAGAGACGAAAAAATATTTCAACTTGAAAGTTCCCGGCTTCAGTGTTTATACAAATGATTCCAAGGTTGCTCACGGCAGAGGCGGAGTGATGATGTTGGTAAAGGACCGACTTGTACAGGATATTGCTCAAGTGGACACTGATACTGAAGACCAGATATGGCTGGCGTTGTCATGGTGGCCAGGCCTGAAGCTGGGAGGTGTGTATATACCCCCCGTCGACTCGCCTTACTACCGTCCTAGACAATATGGTGCTATCGCTCGACATACAGAAGAGTTCGAGAGATTTGTTATGATGGGTGACTTGAATGCACGAGTTGGTGTGCCATGCTTAACAAATGACAATGGTCAATATTACGAATATAAAGGTATTCAAGATCAAACTGTAAACAACCACGGCAGAACGTTGTTGAACATTTGTCATAACAACTCAGTGGTCGTGGCGAACCACCTTTATTGCGGTGGAAGACAGCTGGGGGGTGACTTATCCTTCAAAAGGCATCAGACATGGATATCGGAAATCGATTTATGTCTCGTAAAAAGTGAATGTATTGACCTGATAAAAGACATGAATATACGACAAGATGTTCAAGGTTCTGACCATGCCCCTCTGTGTGTTACCTTGACAATTGATAGCCGGAGAACTGTCTCATCATCTCAGTTACTACAGAGAGCATCCTCGCTTGGACAGTCGTACTACAGATTGAATGACCAGCATAAATTACAGAAGAGCGTTTGTTACAAGGATGTTGATATGGAACTCCTGGTGAACGCACTGCAGCAAGTAGCACCGCCAGAGGTAGCGCTGGACGGCGAGGGTGTAGACGTGGATACTGTACTCTCGGAAGGCTGCCGCGTCATGATGGAAGCTGCCACCGACTTCACGAGACAACAACCTGCTGCCGAACATTTATGGGACGAAGCTCATCCACGATGGAAAAGACTGTTGGATACCAATGACAAAAAATTGATTTGGAAATCCGTAAACTGGAAAGGAAGTGTTGGAAATGACCATGTAGAACAGCCGACAGAGGAACAATTTAAAACACATTTTGAGGATTTACTGAAACCACCAAACATAGAAAATCTTGAAAATGAGAACATAGAAAATGTGCCCTATATACCTGTGTTAGATGATCCTTTCACACCCATTGAACTAGACCAGGCCTTAGATGGTATGAATGTAAATAAAAGTTACAGTGGAGTGTGTCAAGGTATTTTCAGAAAGTTACCAGTGTCATGGCTCATCTTTTTACTGACTATTTTTAACATTGTGTTTATATGTGGGAGTTACCCGCTAACTTGGTGTTATAGTAAGTTGGTGGTGGTGTTTAAATCGGGTAATCGTTTGTTATGTAACAATTATAGAGGAATTAGCATTATGGATACGTTTGCCAAGATTTATGCCTCGTTATTACTTAATAGGTTGAAATTGTGGTGTAATGTAGATAAGTGTCAAGCAGGTGCTCAAAAAAGCAGAGGCTGCATTGAACAGATTGTAAGCTTAAGGTTAATAAATGACTATGCAGTGTATAAGAAAGCAAAATTATATGTGTTATTTATAGATTTTAGCAAAGCTTATGATAGGGTCCCCAGATCGAAGCTGATAGAGCGTCTCAAGGCATTAGGATGTAGAAAGGTTATGATCAGAGCAATACAAAGGATGTATGTGTGCACAAAGAATATTTTAAGGTCAGCAGTCCTGGATACATCTATTGGCGTTCGCCAGGGGGCTCCATCGAGCTGTTTGTTATTTGTAATATTCGTAGATCATATGGTACGCATGTTAAAGACAGTGGGAGTCGATGGTTTTCTAGGTAGTCTGCACGCTTTGTTGTTAATGGACGACACGGTCACACTAGCTACAAGTCGAGAAATGTGTGAAAAGAAGCTCGATATTGTGTGTCAGTTTTGCAGCGAAAGTGGCATGGTAATTAATGCGAAAAAAAACAAATTTTTTGTAGTTAATGGCCAAGAATGTGACAGGCGATCTTTGTCAAATGGTGGAGTGAGTGTGGATTATGTCTCTGAATATCTGTATCTTGGTGCGTGGTTCACTGAGTCAGGGAAAAGTGAGTCAGCTATGGCGCGGCACGAAACTGCATCTGAAGCAATTGTGAATAAGTTCTCAATATTTTGTGCTAGTAATACACAGATGCCATTTATATACAAAAGAATTGTATTTGATGCTGCCGTGACGACGTCATTGTTATATGGTTCCGAATCGTGGCTGACGAATAGAATGAAAGGAATAGAAAAGCAGTACAATAAACTGATTAAGTGTCTACTGGGTGTTCGAAGAAACACGAGTATAAACCTGTGTATGGTGGAGGTAGGGATCCCTCCAGTCCAGACAATAATTGAAAAAAAGAGGTCTAGTTTCGTGAAGTCTAAACGTGTTCGCGTAGATTTTGATGAACTATTCCACCTTGTGTACCGTATATGTAGTGAAGTGAATACGCCTGGAGCTCAATTCCTTGACAGATGTGTGGGGATTGCTAATATAAGCCCATTAGAAAAAATAACAGAAACTGTACGTGAAAAGGCACAGGGCGCAACAAAGTTGACGAACTATATTACTGATATGAACCCGTCTATGACAGTGCACCCGATATATACCAGTAAAGTGTATATTCCGGATTATAAACGTGAATCTTTCACAAGACTGCGTCTCATGTCTCACAACCTCAAAGTAGAGGTTGGGAGGTGGAGCCGTACACCGCCAGAGGAACGTGTGTGTCAGTGTGATGATATTCAGGTGCAAACAGAGAAACACGTATTGATAGACTGCCCATTGGCTTCCCGGTGCCGTGAAAGGTACCCAATGTTGAACTTTTCTGATATTGGCAAATTATTCAATGAAAGAACTCATTTGTGCGAGTTGTGCAATTTTGTATATGAAGTACTTCATGTTTATATGTAATTTCATATGCTCCTCTCAAGTTTATTTGTTTTTTTAGTTTTATTATGGACAAAACAAAATAAGATGTTCTTTTGTATAGATTTTTGTGTGTATTGTGTTATGCTTTGTCAATAAACTACTACTACTACTACTATACCATGTGAGTTGTTTAAATAAAAAAAAATAAAAAAAAAAAAGAGAGAGAGAGAGAGTCCCTCCACCATACCATCGCTAAGGGCAAGGAATGGCACACGCTGGCCTCAAGATCCTGTCTGCCAATGTTCGCTGCTTCAGGAAGAATGTCGGCGAGTTAACACATACTGTCCTCAGGAACAAAGCTGACGTCGTGGTGGCCGTCGAGACGTTCCTGACTGATGAGTGTGTGACAGAATCCCGGGCTATTGTCACTGGATGCGGCGTGATCGAGGCACCGGACAAGGCGGCGGTGTAGCAGTGTGTCACCGCGAGGGACTGCAGCTTCAGTTACTGCCTGTCCCGGTCCCCGAGGAGATAGAAGCGATGTTCTTTCGCCTTCTTCTCACAGACAAAAGTGCCGTCTTGTTATGCGCTCTTTATCGCCAACAATGGCACGGCGCAGCACTCTTAGCCTTCCTCACCGACCAGCTGGATACCATCTTGGCCACCCGCGACTGCCAGAACAGCGTTATCGTGGGCGACCTGAATCAGCACTTGGTGAAAAGGGCCTTCACAGAGTTGACAGTGGTCCATGGGCTCACCAATCACGTCACCTTCCCCACACACGTACGAGGTGGCTCTCTGGACCCAGTGCTCACTGATCTTCCTGCAGACTCAGTGCAGTGCAGCCAGCTGAACAGAGTTGGCAGCTCTGATCATAATGCAGTGCTCTCCCACATTGGCCTAGACCCCGCCAGCGAGGAAACATGCCAGCGGGTCATTTGGCTGTGGGATAGAGCTGACTGGCTGGCCATCAAGCGCGTCCTGTCTGACACTGACTGGGCAGCAGTGCTCTGCGGTGACGTGGATCACAATGTGGCCACCTTCACCGCCATTCTCCTTGCCGCGCGGGACCAACATGTTCCACATAGAGTGTACGAGGTTGAGCCGCGAGACCAGCTGTGGTTCGGTTTCAGGTGTCGCCTTGCCGCGGAGGATAAATACAAGGCTTGGGTGCGCCTAAAGCGCCGCCCCACACAGAGGAACAAGGCCCTGCACCGCGCCACCTGTAAGGCCATGACCAGGACAGCTTCATGGGCAAGGAACAGGTGGGAAAATGACGTCAAGAGGAAACTAGCCTCCAATCAAGTTGACCCCAAGCAATGGTGGTCCTTGGTGAAGGAGAGACAAGGCACCGTCACCCAGGAGAGGATCCCGCCCCTCATCACACCAGCAGGAGACTGGGTGGTAAAAAACCAGGAGAAGGCAGACCTCCTGGCGATGCACTTCAGCAGGAAGATGACGACACAGGACCCTGAGAGGCAGCCACCTCGCCTCACCCGTATGTGTCACCTGGGCCTGGTCAGCCCGGTGGTCACGGAGGACATCGTGGCCCGCCTCCTGCGTACCGTCAACACCAGAAAGGCGCCTGGGCCTGATGGTGTGAGTCCCTTCCTGCCCAAGCACTGTGCAGATGAGCTGATAAGGCCCCTCACGCACATCTTTCAGCAGTGCCTCCAAACGGGCGCCTGGCCAAGCCTGTGGAAGGAGGCTCGTGTCACGCCCGTACACAAGAAAAAGGAGAGGACTGATCCAGCCAACTATCGTCCAATCTCGCTCCTGTCAGTTGTCAGCAAGATCTTAGAAAGGATTATTGCAGAGCAACTGACCCGCCACCTAGAGGAGGACCACCTGATGTCCCCTAGACAGTACGGGCTTAGGA
>JACEEZ010002517.1:90248-97748 GCA_016584305.1 Chionoecetes opilio | reverse complement strand
AGGGCAAATTAAACCTCATTCCGAAGGATCTTAATGACAGGCATAATATAGTCAGAGGGTTGAGAAGGAGGAACTTCATCAACCAGAGTGGAATTTTTAGCAAAGGTTTGAGCGAAGAGTTCAGCTTTATAAGTAGATGAGACAGCTGTGGAGCCATCTGGGTGAAGCATAGGAGGGAAAGATGACACACACACACACACACACACACACACACACACACACACACACACACACACAACACACACACACACACACACACACACCACACACACACACAAACACACACACACACCACACACCACACACACACACACACACACACACACACACACCACACACACAACACACACACACACACACACACACACACACACCAAACAACACACACACACACACACACACACACACACACACACACACCACACACACACACACACACACACACACAACACACACACACACACACACACACACACACACACACACACACACACACACACACACACACAACACCACACAACACACACACACACACAACACACACACACACACACACACACACACACACACACACAACACACACACACACAACACACACACACACACGTGGTTCCTGTGGTGAATAGTTTCAGGCAACAGTGATGACCGTGGCCACGCTGATGCGCCGCCACTAATATAAAACCGTCTGCTCGTCTCTTCGCCATCTGGTCTATGATGCTGTGTGCTGGCAGCGCAGAGGTGGTAATGAGGCAGCTTGGGTTGATCGGGTATTGTCCGTAGGAACTTGTCTAGGTGGTTCTTGAAACGTTCAAGGTTATGTTCCGTTGAGTCACGCAGGTGTCTGGGCAGTGCATTGAAGAGGTGTGGCCCTCTTATAGCGAAAGCGTTTTCTTTGAGCGTCTTGACTCTTGTACTTGCTCTGGGGTATATCCTTTCAATATGGCAGAGCAGACCCCGTCGTGGGTGATTGCTAGACCGTACATTCAAAGTATTTACAGATTTTCCGGTCAATATTTTGTAGATGTATAATATAAGCGTACCTTTCTCTACGCCTTTCCTAGTGAGTAAAGGTCGAGTTCACGAAATCTTTCCCAGTAGTCCAAAGTCGGACGTCAAATTCTATCGGTGAAAGATCGTTGTACTGCTTCAAGTGACTGCTTCTCTCTTGCTCGCCATGGACTCCACAGCTGACAACAATACTCCAACAACGGTATCACGAGTGACTTGTATAATGTCAGCATAGGAAGCCTTTCACGTGTCCGGAAAGTGTGAAGGATCCAGCCAGCCTGGCTTCGTGCCTTCTTTACCACATTTTGTATATGTTGGATAAAGTTTCCGTCACAGCTGAGGGTAATTCCTAGGTCTCTTATATGTCCTTGGTGTCTATATGTGAACCGTCCGGTGCTGCAAACGTGTGTGCATTGTAATTAATTCCCCTGAACTGTAATGTATATGCTCAAATTTGTTGTCATTGAAGGACATGTTATTTTGCTCTGCCCACGAGTAAAGTGATGCCAGATCAGTTTGTAGTTGTTCGGCATCAGATACTGAAGAAACTTCCTTCAGTACCCTGGTGTCATCAGCAAAAGAAGCTACAGACGAGTGTAAGACGTGTTCTGTTTATGTCGGAGATGTGGATCAAAAATAGCAGAGGTCCAAGGACCGATCCCTGTGGCACTCCACTGTTGACCACTGACGACTGAGACACTGCACCGCCAGCCGCTACACACTGCTCCCTGTCAGTAAGGAACGAGTGCAGCCACATCCCGAGCTTTCAGTAATGCCCATTTGTCGTATCTTGTGTAGTAAAATGCCGTGGTCTACCTTGTCAAAGGTTTTTGCAAAATCAAGATAGACCACATCAACATTTTTGTTATATTCCAGCTTTTCTAAAATTGTTTCATAGTGGGCGAGCAGTTGGGAGAGGCATGAAACGCCCAACGCGAAAGCCATGTTGGTCTTGGTTCATTTTGTTATTTTGTTCGAGATATTGAGCCATGTTCTTAACTATTATTCTCTCCAAGACTTTAATAATGTGGGAGGTTAAGGCAACGGGTCGATAATTTTTTGCTTCTGTCTTCGACCCTCCCTTGTGGATTGGTGTGATGTTGGCACTTTTTAATTGCTTTGGTTTTATTCCGGATTCTAATGAAGTTCTATAAAGAGAGAGCAAAGGAACGCTCAGCTCTTTAGCACAACGTTTAAGGAGCACAGCAGGGAAGTGGTCGGGTCCAGCTGCCGAGTTAGTAGTCAACTCTTTAATTGCTCCTTCTATGATGTCTCTGCTTAAAGTTATGTCCGTCAGTTTTGATGTGCAGTCAGTACCTTGGCGAAAAAAGTCCATAGGTGAGTTGATTATTTTGTCTTTCACGGGGTTGCTGAAGACACTTTTGTACTGGAGCAGTAGTTCTTCAACAATCTCCTTGGGTTCATTTATGGTTCTGCCGTCTGAGTCAGTCAGTGGGCCAACACTCGCTCTCATTACTGACTTGTTTGCGGCATACTTGTAAAAGTATTTGGGATTGATTTTAATACATGCCACAGCTTGTATTTCTTTCCGGTCATCTTCTAATTTAACTGATCTTTTAAGTTTTTCTTCTATAATGGTAATTTTGTTTTCAGTTTTTGTTAGTATTTCACTGTTGTTGGTGTTCTTGAGTTTTTTCTTAGTTTTGTTCTCTTTCGCATCAGAACTTTTCGGTCCCTTGGTATGTTACCCTTATAAGGAGGGGTCTTATTAGACGATCTCCTCAACGGTACATATTTCTCTGATATTTCCAAGCATTTCGTCGTCAGTATGTCGTATTTGACCTCAGAGTCGCAGTCTTTCATGAGTGAGTCCCATTTTACTTCACCAAGGTCTCTCCTTAAACTTTCCAGCAGACTGACTCGCTGTGAAAATTTATTCGGCTGAAATTTGGTGCTTGTTGTGCTGCACTGGGAATTCTAGTTGCATATTTTGTAGATACGCTGGTCGTCAGGGTTATGATGTTATGATCTGAGAGATTAGTTTTGTTTACAGTAATATTATGTAGTAGGTCATCATTGTTTGTCATCACAATGTCCAGTATGGTTGTCACCTCTTGTGGGAGTGTTGATGACTTGTTGTAAACAGAAATCCTCCGCAAAGTTCAAGACAGCTTCTGCCTGAGGGCCGCATGTCCCCTTCCCCTCCATATACACTCTCCAACTCCCAGTCTATGAGCGGGAAGTTTAGATCACCAGTGAGCATAATGGTAGGCATGGGTGGTGGTAGTGAGTTAATTACTTCTCTAATCTTTGTTAGTTGGTCATTAAATTTATTTGTTGGGCACGCTGGTGGCCTGTATATATTTATATATACCCAATCAAGGTCTTTAATGCATAGTACCACAGGGATTCTGTGTACAAGTTTGATTCTGAGTGGAGAACTTTGTCCTAGCTGCAAAGTGGTCATCCACGTAGGTGATGACACCGCCTTTTTTTCTTTTGTTTTGGTCTGTCCGTTCTATATGGTACAAAGTTTGGTATTTTTATTTCAGCTTCTCTGATTTCTTCTGTTAGGTGTGTTTCTGTTAGGGAGATTATACAGGCATTTTCAGTTTGTGCCATTTCTGTGATTAATTTTATTTTGCCTCTAAATTTGTATGGTAATAGGCCAGCAATATTTAGAGTGATTATTTTATAAAGGCTGTCGGCATTGCTGCCACCTGTTGTTGCTGCACACACACACACACACACACACACACACACAGAGAGCTTCAGTTAAATACGAGACATGTCTTGAAGTCAACCTAATAAAGAAAGTCTCTCACACTTTGATACCAATAAGTTATGTATAAACTGAAAATTCCGAAATGAAAAAGCAGAGATATTTTTAATTTTTTCAGGTAGCTACACACACACGTTCAGGTAGTGGTGGTGGTGGTGGTGGTGGTGGTGGTGAGTCAGAGGGGTCACCGGGGACACATTATGAGTGCTACAACAGAGGGCGCAAGCATGACGTGACTCGATCCACTAACAAGTCAATGTGTGTCAATAAGGCTCTTGCACCAATAAGCGATCTGATAATAGTGGGGATAAAAGCCAGGAACTGGAGTTTTCAGGCGAAAGGACTTAGTGGATGACATCAAAACGAAAATGATGATGATGATGACAAAAGGGACGAAGACGAAGAAGCAAATAACGAAAAATAATAGTACGACGAAAAAGATGATTATGAGGACAATAATATGATGATGGAGGAGGTGGAGGAGCAGCAACAAAGGAGGAGGAGGAGGCAGAATGGGTTTCAGCGACGCTGGATGAGGGAGGTAGGGCAAGTAGTAGGAGTGTTGGTAGGTAGTGGTTGGTAGGCCCAGGTTCCTCATACATACCCCTGATGCCCCCTTTGCCCCCACCCCCACCCCTCCCACCCACCCCCCGCCTGGTGCTATAAGGTTATTAACACGTTCATGACACACACACACACACACACACACACACACACACACACACACACACACAACACACACACACACAAACGCTCAATAAAATAATTACGGCAACACATTACAACACAACGAGCTGGCACACGACACACCCGAAAACATAGCGGCGGCTTATAACACTTAACAACTCACCACAACACCGGGACAAGAGCGCTCCTCCCTGAATACACAAAAACCCTCGAAATAACGCTGATGTTTACAATAAGAAATGGGTGAGGTCGATCGTAAGGAAGACACTCCATTAACACCACCATCACCATAAACCTCGAGAGTGCCATATTACGATGTCACTTCAGCATTTGCGATAAATATGTAGAAGAAAATATATGTAAGTTCATCTACAATATTTCCCTCATGATAAAAATTATATTGTTTTATAATTTTAATATTAAGTTCATTTGCTCTTTTTTTAGGTACGTATATTATGTTTATTTGTTGCTGTCTATGCCTTCGGTCGAACTCAAATTATTATTATCATTATTATTATCATTATTATTATTATTATCATTATTATTATTATTATTAGTAGTAGTAGTAGTATTAGCATTATCAATACCCAAGCTTTACTTGGTATGGACGGGGATGAAGGTAGTTTTGGCGGTAAAGGCGATGGTTTGCATGATTATCACTATGCATATAATTGCTTAACTGCTTTGATTAGATTAATAGATTTTGGTTGTTTACGCAACTATGAATACCAGGTGTTATTCAGTCGTAATCAGCTTCTCTATTGAAAACTGATTTTAAACGGGGCAACCAACTGATTTTCACCAAATATTCCCCTTAATTTAAAGATTTTAAATTTTTCGCCAGTGAAAACGTAATTCAAAAATTCTATTTAGGAAAGGAATAGTTAGGAAATTAAATATTGCTATGAGCAAAAGCATAACTATTTTAAAACTATTTTTTTACTTTTTTCATTCGTCAGTTTTTAATTATATTTTATTCTTTTTTCTTTTTTTTTTTTTCCCTTTTTTATTTCAATTTTTCATTATTTTCAGTTTTTCTATTTTTCACTTAAACAGCATTTTACATAATGGTTTTGCTGGTGCTATAATGGTACTGATAAAATGCAAGACAATATCATAAGATGATAATAATAATGAAAATAATAAAATAATAAAAACATAATAATGTAGGGTAGCAATAATAAAAATTTTAAAGAAAAATTTAAAAATAAAACGATAATAATAATAAAATAATTTGCGCCGCTGTGCTTCCTTGCTAAAGTAAAGCCTTTAATAAATGCATTAAAAGGTAAGGGAAAAATCCTAAAATTCACATCCACCTTCGAATTTCCATTGGAACCAAAAAGAAAAAAGGAGGAGACTTAAAACTGCATAATTTTTTTTTCTTTCCTCGTCTGTTTTTTCATAGTCTTAAAAAAAAATATATTAAAATAAGCACTGCATGTATATTAATTTGCTCTCAAGAAACATGCAATTTTAATAGGGAAAAAAACACACACAAACACACAACACAACACACACCCACACACACACACACACACAAAACCACAAAACACACCCCAAAAACCACACACACACACACCACACACCCCACACCCAACACCACACACACAACACACACCCCACACACACACACACACAACCCCACACACACACCACCCACACACCACACAACACACACAACCCCCACACACACAACACACAAAACCACACACACACAACCACACCACCACACACACACAACAAACAGTTGAGCTGCAAAGGAAGGACCCTTTGATCGCTTCAAACCTATCCCCAATCAATCCCAGGGACTCCACTACCTGAAAGTGCTGCGGGATTTAAAAATCAAGTTTTTTAGAAGGCCTTGGATTTGTGTTGATCAGTTTACTCAAAAAATACTCCCCAAAAAACAAGGATAAAATTTGGAGAAGTTGGATTTTCATTAGGCTAAAGTAACTAATTTAAAAGGAGAGCTAGGCTTTCGGAAGTCGATGAGAAAACAAAACAAACCAAAACCTTAAGTACGGTTGAAGAAAAAAGTGTAACGTACTAACTATCAAGAAAGTACAGTCGGCGAAAAAATTTTCGACCAGGGCATGAACAAATTTAAAAAAGGAGAAAAATGGGAAAAAAAATGCCCCCAAAAAAAACGCAGAACCGGGGAAAAAACTGCCAAACAAAAAGCAGAACCAGGGAACAAAAGCCAAACAAACGAGAACCTAGGGAACAAACTGAAACAAACGTTCCCTGCTGCGAATCAGACAGTGGTGAACCCCCCATGTGGGCGGATACGTGTCGCCTGGGCTGCCGAGGCTTCGAGTGGACTTCTGTGGTGCGGAGATACGGCGCGTGCTGCTGTGGTGCTGGTTCCCCCGACACGACCCAGAGCAGTTTTGGTGGTGCAGCTGGGGGCGATGAGGGACCCCCTGACAGGGGCGTGGGTAGCACTCCACATGGTCAAGTAAGACCCAAAATGGATCTCAGAGAACGTAAGAAGAAGTAAGCACTAAATATATTTCATATTGAACATAATTCAACAAAACTAGCTATGCCACTAACATCATATTCTTCTGAACTACCTTTTGCGTACATAAACAATGATGATATAATTACTCTACTTACTTCTAACAGTCTATGTCAGCTGAACAAGTCATTTGAACCATTTGCTGTACTAGATGACAAATATAACCGTGATTTAGATGTTACTCAGTCATGCTTACGATCAAGGTACTTAAATGTTCCCAAATCAAATTACATAGTTCTTGATTACTTTTCTTCTATTATTGCAGATAGTAATACAACTACAACACTTTTTAATATGAACATACGTTCTATACCAACCAATATCAAATCCTTTGTCGACTTAATTTTAGTTAATGCATGTGTAAATCTTAATGTTATAGGTTTTACAGAAACTAGTTTAGACCATGACCTTATTCCATTATATCAGTTGCCTGGTTACAATATGTTCACCAAATGTAGAAACAGGAATGGCGGTGGCGTAGCCATGTATATTTCTAGTGTCTATAATTCTAGCATGTCTGGGGATTTTTCCTTCGTTG
>JACEEZ010002517.1:67748-85248 GCA_016584305.1 Chionoecetes opilio | reverse complement strand
GAGGTGAGTATGATGGGTGCAATGTAGGATGCTTCTTAAGGAGAAGTCTGGCGGCCTCGCGTGTGGGCGGGCGACGCTCATTGGTGGATGACTTCTGCTCCTCCTTGCTTTGCGTCTCTGAGGGTTGGATATCGCTACCCTTTTTTCTTCTCATGCTTGGGAGAGCTTGTAGTCGTGTGCTTGTACGTTAAGCTTGGAAATGATATTTTTTATGTACAGTGCTTCTAAAATTGGAAGTCGCCGTACATCTGCGCACTTATCGACCATTTCTGTATTTTCTTCTAAAAACTTTCTTGTTATGGTGATACCGTGTTTCTCTAATAGGTGACTTTTTTGGGGTTCCGGAAGTTAAGTGGCAAGTAAAACGTCGAGACAGCTTCGTTGTCGTCATGCCGATGTAGGAGGAGGGGAGTACTTCACAGTTTCCTCGTTTGCACGTGATCCTATAAACGACATGGGACTTCTGGATTGTCTCTTTTGTCTGGCTTGGGCTCTTTCGGAGAAGGAGGTTGCTGGTTATCTTGTTCTTGTAATATATTTTGTAGTTTTACTTTTCTCTCTGGGTCTGTAGGTTTCACATTACGGTTGACGATTTGTGATATTATTCTTTCTTTTCCCTTGTAAGCGGTTGAGAAGAAAGCCCGGTAAAAAATTTGTTATGTCTTGGCTCTTTTCTGTGGCGTTAGGATTGCACCAGCTCTCCATAAGTTTCTTGGTCTGACGGTTGATGTATCTTTCACTGAAGCCGTTGTAATGAGGACTTGAGTAGATCGCTCGATTTCTTTGTGTACGAGCTGTCACGTACTACAGTGTGTAAGAGCTCTTCTAATATATGCGCCGATGGTCGAGTCCTTATATCGATGCGGGCATTCACTTTTCTCCGTTGAGGCAGTGTTCGGGGTTCGTTGCCTTCACGTAGACATTTGTGTTGAAACACTCCTCTTGTTGAGTTACGACGACGTCCAGAAACGGCACTGCTTTGTCTGTGCTGCTTTCTATGGTGAAGGTGAGGCCTGAAGTATCTTGTAGACGCTGCTTTTCGCGCTGCTTGAATTTACGTTAATTTCGCGTATAATTTACTCAGGTGAATAATCCGGCATGACAATAATATAAAAATTGCAATATGTTTCGGAGGGTATCAGCTGAACTCCTGAGGCTGGCTTATTGAACCCCTGGGCTTCGGTCGAACCCAAGTTAAGAACCACTGTCTAGCATAAAGCCAGCGCTCTCCGCCACCCCGCCCCAAACCCATTAACTAAAAACAAATATCAGCTGATCGTGGGTGATGCACTCATTTTCCCATTAATCCACGAAAATTCCTGCTTATCCAGCTTATGAACGTACGCAGAGGGATCGTAGGAATTCTGCAACATTCGATCGGTAAGTTGTGTATGGATATCACGTAATACATAACTAGACCTGAATCACGGTGCAAAGAAACTCCCCCAACACCATCAGATGCGCTTTTTTTTAACCTAAATTACTCTACAAAACCTAACCCAGAACCTATTATAAGCTTAATCTACCTTAAACATAAAATAAACCAAACCTAAATATAAGCTAACCAAACTTAACGTGACCTAAGCTATCATTATATAATATATATATATATATATATATATATATATGTATATATATATATATATATATATATATATATATATATATATATATATATATATATATATATATATATTATATATATATATATAATATATATTATATATATATAATATATATATATATATATATATATATATTATATATATATATATATATATATAATATATATATTATATGTATAATATATATATATATATATATATATATATATATAATATATATACAACTGCCCATCTATACCTGCTCATCAACTCTACCTTCGATTGCGAGTGCATCGGAGGACACAGGGGGGCGGCATGAGCCTCTAATCACAGGCGTCACTATAAGAATCCTGCCTGCGCCACCACGGGCAAGGACCAACCATCAGAGCCCTCAAGTGAACCTCCAGAGCCTACCATCCGAGCCCTGGGTCACCACTGCCTACAGGCGCTATAGGCACAAATGTAAAAAAAAAAAAAAAAAAAAAAAAAAAAAAATATATATATATATATATATATATTATATATATATATATATATATATATATAATATATATATATATACATATATATATATATATTTATATATATATATATATAATATATATATATATATATATATATTATATATATATATACGTATATATACGTATATTATATATATATATATATATATATATATATATATATATATATATATATATATATATATATATATTATATATATATATATATATATATATATATATATATTTATATATACATATATATATATATCATGAGAAGAAGTTTTTCAACTTCTTTCGGATGAGCGCCATCATTTAAAGAACTTCTCAGCCACATCAGGAAAGACATCACAGGGACTACCACAAACATGAGAGAATGCATTACACAGGAGGAGAAGTGGCGGTAAACTGTGGCGCCATATGAAGGCTCCCATTGGAAACAATGCTTTACAGCGAGTGGCGGCAACTGCGAGTGGCGGACGCTAGTTGCGGGAGTGAGACACCGCATAGCTGGTTGCCCGCCAGTTACCCGGTCGGGTAACTGCAGTGGCCTCGCATGAAAGGCTTCATTGAATAGTATGGGACGCAACTAGTTACCGTCACCGGTGGCGGACACCAGTGGCCTCGTGTGAAAGAGGCCTTAGGCCTCTTACTATGCGTCCCATACTATTTAATGAAGCTTTTCATGCGAGGCCACTGCAGTTACCCGACCGGGTAACTGGCGGGCAACCAGCTTTGCGGTGTCTCATTCCCGCAACTAGCCTTTCGCCACTCGCAGTTGCCGCCACTCGCTGTAAAGCATTGTTCACAATGGGAGCTTTCATATGGCGCCACCAGTTACCGCCACTTCTCCTCCTGTGTAATGCATTCTCTCATGTTTGTGGTAGTCCCTGTGATGTCTTTCCTGATGTGGCTGAGAAGTTCTTTAAATGATGGCTTGCTCATCCGAAAGAAGTTGCAAAACTTCTTCTCATCAGCACACAAATCATTAAAAAGCGTATTATGCAGTCCTTTGTCCATTCGCGATGATAACATCTGATACACATGCATTTTCCTCTCTCGAGAGCGTTTCTTCGCTTTCTTTTTAGCCAGCAAGGCAACGAGAAGGAGCTCTTCGTTTGACGCCATTCTTCCAACTGACAAGGAGTGGTGTGTGTCGATGAGCCACTAGTGTCACGGCGCTATTTGCACAAGGTAACCGGTGGCGGTCACCAGTGCCGGACACCAGTGGCCTCGTGTGAAAGAGGCCTAACTGTCTCTATTCTCATTTTCAATCCAAAGCTGGCTGTTGCGTTAGGTGCGCAACGACATCACTTGTTCTCGTGCCCACGGTCTTGAATCTTCCGAATTTTCTACCATCTGGCTTCGACTTCAATGTCACTCTCTACTAAATATATCTCTCACCTAACTCCTCGGACAATGTAAAATTCTTCGACTATTTAACATCAAAAGTGGTGTGGAAATTATCCACCAACCACCCTCTCAATAATTGGAAGAGTGGTGGTTTGTTCCCCCCCCCTTGTGAAGGAGGTATTGTCCGCTCATTATAAGGGGTGCGTAGGGATGTATATATATAATTATAATGGTAGTGGGTATTAGTTTTAAGGTAATTTGAGTAAATGATAAGTACTGGATAATATAAACTAACATTCCCAGTAATATTAAGCATTTGCACCTTATATAGCACCTTAATTTGGAGCGACTGGCTATTGGTCGTCTTTAAAATATTGCTCCTATCGCTGCGTGTATACGTGGCAGGTATTGGTAGGGGTGCCTCGCCGCCACCGACGATTAGACACGTGTAGGTAGAATTTGTGCGGCCGGTCGCCGCCGCTGGCATAGATGTCAGTACACTTCCAACCTCTATCGAGTTAACATCTCTTATTAAATATATACGTGCTGGTATATATAGTTTCATTCCAGCCCTCACGGGATTAACATCTCTTCTCTGATTATAATGAAGAGATTTGTACATACGTTCATTTTGCACATATAAGTGTTAAATCAAAGGACGTGTAATACGACTCACTGATTATTTCGCCGCATCGTGGATAACTTGGTGTGAAAACCTCTAGACGCCCCATAACAATAACTCCACCTTCGCCCTTCACTGGCGGTTTCGATCACGGCTGACCACTTCGGAGCACAAGACAGGCAATATTAACCAAGCCTACGTAATTCAACCCTACTATCCACCGATAAGTATCCTAGTTAGTTAACTAGTTGGAATATTGTGTCGGGATGAGATAGACGATGGGTTTTCTATAGGTAAGACCTCAAATTAAATACATGTATGTGACATACATTCTACATTGGTGCCCCGAGTGAGGAATATTGATGTTCATGTGACTCGAGGTGGTCGTTGTGAGGCGTAATTATGAGCCTACCACAATTGCTGGTTATGAGAGCGGAGTGAGGTGTTTCGCGGCGTTAGGAACTATTCAACAGCGGTCAACTACCATACGCCAGGTAGTAGATAACATCAGAGATTATGTAGTTAGTTGTGGTGGTTGAAATTATATACGCCTGGCTTCGTGTCTTGACAGGCCGAGCAGGCACTACCACCACTTAGAGATATAATTAATGATCAACTACGTAGTAATTATTTTTAGTGACGCAATCTTGCATTTAATATTCTATTTGACTTAGTTATTAATTAATCATGGCGAAACTAGCTAAGCATTCATTATCGGCTAAATTAGCAATGTTCACACGTATATATAATAAGTGTGAGGACGCAATTAAGGCAATTCCTATTGATTATATTAATTTAAAGACAGGTCTACCATAGTTAAATGAGCAATGGAATACATATGAGGCGGTTTACTCCCAATATGAAGTTCAATTAAGACAAGCTGGGGATAAAGAAATGATTCACCATTGCGTGACCAATCATGAATCGAATGTCAAAGATATCTGGATAAAGTAATTGAATATGAGGGATTACTGGAGTGTGCTCATATTCCATCAACAGCTAAAGCTTCTTTAACCCAAAATTTGCAAGGTATTGAGCAGAAACCCCCCACATGGTGATCACGATTGTTACACCTATTGGTAATCAGCAATATCAGCCACCCTTAGAGTTTAAAGATCCCTCGTTAGTGGGTATTTATCCAGCGCCTGTTAAAGTTACGCAAATCAAACAGCCTGTAATTAAGATTCAAACTTCTCAGCCTACCAGTAAACCACTAAGACCTACTCAAATAAAAGATACTATCCCTAAATCCAGGGCTACTTATTGTGAAGTACGAATAATAAATTGTGTCTTATGTGAGGGGCAACATCCACCCTCCACATGTAATATCTATTCAGATTGTTCCACGAGAGTTGAAAGGTTAATGAGCCTTGGTAATTGCCTAACCTGTCTCCGTGGTAAACATGCTTCAAATGCATGCCCTATAAACTTAAAAACTTGTAGGAAATGTAAACAATCTGTTCATAAACATCGCTCTTTGTCCTAACAGTGATAATAACTCAGACCCTACAGTAGTTAAAATGGCAGTCACTAATAAGAGTAGTTCAGCAGCTGTTCCTACTGCTGAATTGAAGGTGAGCCACAATGGTAATGCAGTCATAGTAAGACACTGTTTGACAGTGGTGCACAAAGATCCTTCATAGTAGGGAGATAGTTGAATTATTACAACTACCCATAATTATAAGTGAATTTAGCCATATCAGGTTTTCTTGCCAATAAAGAGGTTCAAACCTTTGACATAGTTCAACCCCTAGTCCAATTAGGAAAATATAAATGTAGGGTAGCTGCTGTAGTAATTAATAATATTGGTATTAGCTTAACTGTTAATGGACTAAAAGACACAGCTGAAATTCTGAGGGATAATGGTGTTAACTAGTTAGTAATACCTTCGAGACGTTGATGGTCCCTTCCAATTAATAATAGGCGTTGATTATTTTGGACGTTACCTAAGGAAGGTCATCAAAAGACATAACGTCTCAATGTTCACCAGAGCTGGTGGTAAGGTAATAATGGGACCCATCCCATATACTCACCAAGCCGACCAAGAGGAGAGTATTCCTAGTCATGCACAGCCCCTATTAATTACCAAAATTGGAACCACTTTCTTGCCCACACCAATTAGTGAGGTAGTAGAGGAAAGTGATATTCCAGTTCATAATCAATATATCGCCAATAATGAAAATCCTAATAATAATGTGTCGCGAGGAAATAATAACCTCAAATTGAACACAGGATTATGGTTTAAAGGCCCTACCTGGCTGAAGAGTGTAATAATAATCCTAAACAGGTTTCCACTCAGCCGGACATATCTGTAGATATAATAAAGGAACCTGAATTAATCCCAGATCCTGTGATAGACATAGAACGGTTTTCCTTACTGAGCAAACTAATTAAGACTACTAATTTAGTCTTCAAATCCATTAAAAGGGATAGCTCTGACTCTTTGAAGTTTTGGGTCAGAGCAATACAAAAGTAGGTATTTCCTGAGGAATATCAGCTCTTGGCCTCAGCCAGCCCCCATAGGAACAAATTGACCAAATTATTAGGTCTGTACCTAGATCATGAGGGCATAATTAGGTGTCGAGGACGAAATTTGAAAGCTGATCTTCCAAATACCACCTGCCATCCCATATTAATTCCCAAACGCCATCATCTTACAAAATTGTTGGTGGAAGAATATCATAGAACTCATTACATGGCGGATGGCTACAATATTAGCCGATATCAGGTTGTAAATTTTGGATAAATCATGGTAGACAGGCAGTCAAATATTCCCTCAAATCTTGCATTAAAATTAATAGATCTGAAGGTAGACTAGTCTCCTATCTAGAGCCCCCTGAACTTCCGCTGATAGAGAGCTCTAAAACCAATTGAGGTCAATGGTGATGACTATACTGGGGATATTATAACATCAGGAGATAACTCTTCCCCCGATCAAGTATATGTCTGCATATTCACTTGTACCTCTATCAGGGCTATAAATTTCAAAATAGTCAAAGACCAAAGTACCGAAACCACTATTGAATTGTTCCGGCGCTATGTGGCCTGGGATGATGTCACATGAGGCGGAACTTCAGTTTTCGCCGGCCCCCAGTTGTGGAAATTATCCACCAACCACCTTCTCAATAATTGGAAGAGTGGTGGTTTGTCCCCCCCCCCCCTTGTGAGGGAGGTATTGTCCGCTCATCATAAGGGGTGCGTAGGGATGTATATATATAATTATAATGGTAGTGGTATTAGTTAAGGTAATTTGAGTAAATGATAAGTACTGGGATAATATAAATTAACATTCCCAGTAATATTAAGCATTTGCACCTTATATTAGCACCTTAATTTGGAGCGACTGGCTTTATAATATTACTCCTATCCCTGCGTGTATACGTGGCAGGTATTGGTAGGGGTGCCTCGCCGCCACCGACGATTAGACACGTGTAGGTAGAATTTGTGCGGCCGGTCGCCGCCGCTGGCATAGATGTCAGTACACTTCCAGCCTCTATCGAGTTAACATCTCTTATTAAATATATACGTGCTGGTATATATAAGTTTCATTCCAGCCCTCACGGGATTAACATCTCTTCTCTGATTATAATGAAGAGATTTGTACATACGTTCATTTTGCACATATAAGTGTTAAATCAAAGGACGTGTTAAATACGACTCACTGATTATATTCGCCGCATCGTGGATAACTGTGGTGTGAAAACCTCCTGACGCCCATAACAATAACTCCACCTTAGCCCTTCACGGGCGGTCTCGATCACGGCTGACCACTTCGGATCACAAGACAGGCAGTATTAATCAAGCCTACGTAATTCAACCCTACTATCCACCGATAAGTATCCTAATTAGTTCTCTAGTTGGGGTATTGTGTCGGGATGAGATAGACAATGGGTTTTGTATAGGTAAGACCTCAAATTAAATACATGTATGTGACATAAATTTCCACAAGTGGAGCACATCTCATCTCATTTTCCTTTTGCAGAAATTTCCATTCATGGGGATTTCAAGTGTTCCACCACCAGCATTGGCTATCATCTTATTTCACTGACCAACCTGGTGAATAACCTACAGTTGTTCTATCCTCCAATACCTAGAGCAGCTGGTGCAGCACCCTACCCGTGTTCCTGACCGCCTTGGAGACACGCCCAACATTCTTGATCTTTTCCTAACTACTAACCCTTCTGCTTACTCTGTGAAACTATTCTCTCCGTTGGGTTATTACGATCACAATCTTATTTCTGTAACCTTTCCTATCGCTCGGTGCCACATCGGGACCCACCTAAGCGGAGGTGCTTCTGGTATTTCAACTCAGCTAAGTGGGAAGACCTAAGGCAATACTACTCTGATTTTCCATGGAATGATAACTGCTTCCATGTCAGAGACCCATCTCTTTGTGCAGAGCGCATAACTGAGGTCATAATCTCTGGCATGGAGGCGTACATTCCACACACTTTCTCTAATCCTAAAGCCCGTCAACCTTGGTTTAACTCTGCTTGTACTCATGCTGTCCAAGATAGAGATACGGCTCACAGACGGTACCGTAACCATCCATCTCCTGAAACTCATGCCCTTTATATTTCGGCCTTTATATTTCCTGTCGGGGATGGGCCCTCCTGCCGGCAGGGTCAGACGCCGGGTTGTCAGGCATGGCGGGAGCGGGGTGAAGGTGGCGCCGGTAGCGATGGGAGATTCTGCCACTGCCATCCAGCCTCACCAAGTACTGCCTCGGGCCAGACGTGTCTACGATGACGTCTGAGGGGTCCCATCGCCCCATTTCCTGGTTCTGCAACCGGACTCATTGACTGAGGGCGAGTGGACGCAAATCGTGGGGAGTCTGGTTCCACCTCTCCGCCGCTAAATCTCCTGTGAGCGCCATGGCCCCGCTCTCTGCCCCTCAGCATCCTCGCCTATTTGTCGCTGACGCTGTAGTGCCTTCTCGCAAGCGGGCACGGAATCCCTCAGCTGCCGTCCCATCAGCAGCTGGGGAGGGGACGCAAACCGTACTCTGCAGTGGCGTGTTGAGGTATTGCAGGAAGGCCTTTGCTGCCGCGTCGGAGTCGAGCGAGCCCCCTGGCGAGATGTTTCCCCCGAGGATTCTCTTGGCCGACTTCACTGCAGCCTCTGCTTGCCCGTTAGACAGTGGGAAGTGCGCGGACGACACCCGCAGCGTTACGTGCCAGGCGGTGGGAAAAACGTTTTTTGCCTCTTGGCCCCATCAGGCTGGTACCGCCATCGCACGACAGCACTTCAGGGATGCCCCAATCTCCTGAACCATCTTCTAAACGCGGGTATTAGCCTAGTGCGGAGCACCCGCCGGGCAAGTGCTCTACCTCCAGCCAGCCAGTCAGTCTGTCGGCGTAGGCGAGGTAAGTGTTACCGTTGAGCTGGAAAAAGGTCCGCCGCGGCCTGCTGGAAAGGGTACTCAGGTGCTGGCGTGGGCAGGAAGTATCGGCCGGGATGGAGGGGGCCGTGTGCTCGCACAGTTGACGTGACGCCGCCGCTGCTCTACCTCAGCGTCAATGCCCGCCAGTACACCGACTGTCTGGCCCTGCGGAGCATGAGTCCCTCCCCTGGTGCCCTGCATGGAGTTATCGAGCCTGCACGAGGAGGAGGCCGAATCACCAACCGCAAGTGCCCCTTGTTACTGGAGTATGTAACGACGTCGCCCTGGCCGATAGGTTTCGCCTCATTCTGTAGAAAGGGCGAAGAGCGAGAGGCTCTGCATCCTTGCGGTCCGCCCAATCCCCTGCAGATACTCGCTCACGCAACAGGTCGGTAGTCGTCGTCCCTGCAGGCCTCCTCTTGAACTCTGTCGAAATCCACGATGGTCCCGTTATCGCCCTCCAGGGCGCACGCTGTAGCTGCAGCGACGAAGGCACACATATTCTCTTCTTCAGCTAGGTCTGTCTCGTCCGGCTCGCCATGCAGCAGCGGGTACCTGGAGAGAGTGTCTGCCGCACAATTGGCCTTGCCCTTTAGGTACTTCACGCGGAAACGTGTACATCAGCGTTTTCTCCTTGAGGTTTAGTATGCGTGAGTTGCTGATGTCTTTCAGCTCCTTATCCTTGAAGATCTTGGTGAGCGCCCGGTGGTCGGTGACGAAGGTGAGGTTCATGCAGCCCAGGAGGAAGAGGCGCGCCTTTTTCATGCACCAGGCGATTGCGAGAGTTTCTCCCTCCAGCGTTGAGTAGTTCTTTTCCGCTGCCGTCAGGTGGCGGCTGCCACACAAGACCGGTTTCCACCCGCCCTTGCAAACACAGGGGTGACTCCTGTGACACGCACTCACAGTACTGCTGCATGACCAAGAAGCTGAGGCCGAGGCGACTGTAGTCCGTAAAGACTGCGGTGGGCCGTGTGACGTCGTAGTACCTGAGGCCCTCACTTGCTAGCTTGCCTATGGCCTCTCTCGTCGCCTCAAATATGGCCTGCAGCTGGTTGTCCAAGTTTCACACCCTTTCCGGACGGCCGCTTTAGAAGCTCCCTGAACGGATCCATCAGGGGGGCTGTGGTCAGGAAAGGGGCTACCTGATTTACCAGGCCGAACCAGGATCGGACGTCTGTGAGGGAGGGCTTTGCCGGCATCTGGAATTCCGTGATGCTGCTAAGGAGGTCCTGACTCGGCTGATGTCTTCCCTGCCCAGCCGATAGCCACGAAGGTCACACTTCTCCTGCAGAAGGGAATTGTCCGGCCTTAGGTGATCCCGATCTCTGCACACGTCTGCAGGAAATCATACGTGTGCCAGAAGCTTCGCGATGGTGTGGTCAGCAGCAGTGTGTCGTCAACGCACTCAGCTTCCTCAGAACATCTGTGATCACGTCGTCGAAGCGCTGGTGAAGGCGTCCTGTGAGGCACAATGTCCATCGGGGTGCGCAGGTAGCGGTTTTCGCCCCCACGAAGTTATGAACGTTGTGAGTCTGCTGCTCTCCTTGTCGAGGGCGATCTGGGGGTACCCCGAGTACGCGTTGTCAAGTCTTAAATGTGGGTTTTGGGGCACGCTGGTAACATGTCGAAGGGGGGGTGTGGTGGGGTCCCCACGGCGGCACCCTTTTGTTGGCTGTGGTAGCCACAGTCCTGGGGGGCCGCCCCCTTTTGGGCACCACCCCCCGCGCGAGCCCCAAACTCCGTCGGCCCCCCCACCGGAACGGCCGATGATGCCCCTCCGCCCCTCTCAAGCTGCTCGTACTTCGTCGTAAAAGTGGTGGGGATCGTCGCGTAGGGGTTTCGCTAGGCCCAGGTGAATAGGTGGGGAACCCCACTCATCTCTGGTACGGCGGAGCGGTCTAAAAGCAAACGCAGTGCGCCCAAAAGTGCCCCAGAAACAAAATTTTCCAGGGGTCCAAGTTTTCCTCTGTCAGTGTAGGGGGGACACGGTGGGGGGGGCTGGGTTTTTCTGTTGTCTTCCTCGGCCCCCCAAAAAAACTTTTCCCCCGGGGGGCGGGATAAAAAGGGGGAAGGGGTACTACCTATACCATCCCAAAATGCAGGGCTGCCTTGGGTGATATGTCCCCGTGAACTCACAAAATCTTGCTGCCCAGGGGTTTCGGGGGTCGGCGAGGTGACTGATATTGGCGGTGGGGCGCTGGAGCGTCTTTGGGGACAGGCCAAGAGCATCCATGAGGTGGCACCCCGCGACGCACACCTGTGCGCCCGTGTCAGCCACCGCCAACACCTCGAGCGCGCCCGGTGAGTCACTGCACGACACACCCACTCTCAGGCTGGCTGACAGTCCCCCGGAGCCGCCCACCGTGACACCTCCGGTGGTTCTCGGTGGCGCCTCGCGTGTTTGGGACCGGCACACGCGCCTGAAGTGGCCCGTCTTCCCGCAGTTGTGACAGGTGACGAAGAGGGCTGGACACTTTTCTCCCCTCCGCACTTGCGGCCACAGTTACGGTAGCACTTCGCGGGGCGTTTGTCATTTGAGGCCATGGCTGAGGCATCTCTCTGTTGGGAGATCCGACTGGCCCCCGCCGCCACCTCGGTGGGAGAGGCTTCCTGTATAGTGGAGCGGCCAAGAGCCAAAAATTTAGCTTGACCCCACCACACTTTAGAACAAGGCAAATTAGGTATCGTTGGATTCGTTAGGATGTCTACTTTGTGAAAAACGATGTTTTACAGTCAGATTCTAATTCAAACATTGCCATTTAACCCATATAACCCATTTCACCCATATAAAATTGAGAATTTTTGAATATCTTAAAAATTGTTATTTTGGCACTTACAAAGATTGAAAACTTGGTAACATCACATTAATTCCTTTCTGCCAAGTGCACTCTCACAATATATGGGGTTGAAACCCACTTTTAATGGTGTTTTGGACCCCAAATACCCCAAAATTAGGGGTTTTACCCATTTTTTGGCCATTTTTGACTCGTACTTTGTCTTCAGTTATACAAAGAAAACCCTTGCGCAAAACGTTACACTCATTGTTCTGAGACTAGAGACATTGTTCTAGAACATGTTCTGGTCACTGCTGACCTGGCCAATATATAGCAAGGCTGAACAGATTCTCTGGACTGAGCCAGATCCCTTGGCTGGTTGAGTGACGATGAGGCTTGGTGGGATGCATCTCACTATGGCTTTCATAGCCAGTATAGGGAAGCTGTTTAGTGATGGTGGTCTCCACAGCATGCTGACAGTACCTGAAGTGTATGCTCATGCGTCCGTGAGTTTGATGTTGCAAGGGAAGCAGTATGCCAGAGGTCTAAGAGGAATCAGACTGGTACACGAAGCACTGTTTCACTTGTTTCTATCAGCTGCCGAAACCTTTGCAATGAAAAACAAGTTGCTCTGGTTGGATGATGGGACCACGCACTTAATTGCAGATCTAGAGAATACCTTCAAAATGCAATCCCCGGAAGCCTGCACTGCTGTGTGTCAGGAGATTGAAATGCGCTTGTCATCCTCTCTTCTCAATACAATGAAGAAGTTCAAAGACACAGGAAGAGAACAATCAGCAACATTCCGTTACTGGATTAGCTTTCTGGATGCTGGTGACACCCTCTTGAAGTTACTTAGGGCAGACCGTGAGGCTGATTTTGAAATGCACCTTACCGCCGTCCTTGAAGTCATACCGTACTTCTTCCTGGCAGGCCGGAGCAACTATGCACGATACACCCCAGTCTATGTTGCGGAAATGCGTCACTTGGAGGTGTCAGCTCCACGAATGTTTCAGCACATGTCGGAAGGTGGTTTCGTTGTGAAACGCTCAGAAAGGACTTTCAACTGCGTTCCTACGGATCAGGCTCTCGAACAGAGTATCAATCGCGAGGCTAAAAGCCAAGGTGGTGTCATCGGTTACACACTGAGGAAAGGAGCCTTAGTTCGCTGGCTGCTGACCCGCCACATAACCGGGGAATACGCAGAACGATTCAAAGAAATGTGTACACCTACCAAGTCCAAGAATACACATGAAGAACTTGGACATGCTCAAGTAACCAAGGACCAGAATGATGTTAAAGTCATCAAGGAATACATCAAGGCACAATGCCAAGATCCATTTGACCTGGCAAGTGTGGCAACCTCCCTAGTTAATATAATTAGTGGTCAGGTGGCATCAGAAGAAGTCGAAGAGTCGATGAAGGGAGTGCCACAAAAGGGTCGGGAAATGTTCAATCAGTTCACGAAAGAAAGGCTTGGGGACGAAAAGAAGAGGAATTTCTGGGATCCAATCCCCAAGACAGTAGTCAAAACGTTTTCTGCTATGAGGAAGTGTCTTTCCAGTGATAAGGAAGGGAAGATAATGATCGATACGGAGGTACTCTTCAGGAAGACTGCTTGCAGTGTCAAAGAACCGTGATGTGGATATGCGCAAGGTCCTCTCCTACGAATTGGCAGCTGTTCCGCCTTCAATGTTCCACGACGATGAGGAGGACCAACAAAGCAGATCTTGCCAAAAAGCTGGAAGCAAATACGGATGAAATTCTTGTCCTTCCTAGTCAGAATTCCCCGACGTCATCGCAGTCTGCTGCATACCTCATTGATGGCATGGCAATGTGTCAGGCCCTGAACGAGAATCATTTAAAGACTTTCAATGATCTTGGAAAGGTGGTTCTGGACCGAATTGCGCGTCTTCTGAAGAACAGTGCCATGGATCCTTCCATTGACGTTGTGACGTTGGTCTTTGACCGGTACGACAGAAAACAGTCAATTAAGTCGACTGTTATGTCTATCGTTATACAGACGAGGAATGATGGATTCCGGATTCAACTACCAGATACAAGGGAGCAGGGACGTCCCGAACTACTGGAACTTCCTCAAAACCAGTACCAACAAGGCTAGTTTAGCTTCATTCATCTGTCAGTACATCTGCGACAATGGACAAGATCTCCTGCCTGCAGATAAATCGGTAGTACTGGCAGGTGGATTTGAAGATGGAGAAGTGGTCAAAGTTCTGAATGAAGTGGGTGTGTCCAGTCTTGAGGGGTTGTACAGCACACAAGAGGAGGCGGACACTCGTCTGGTATTGCATGCAATCATGTTATCGAGAGACCATCCAAGGATAATCATTCGGTGTGACGACACGGATGTCCTCGTCTTGTTGGTGTATTACTGGAGCAGGGGAGCACTGGCCGATGAAGTATATATGCATGCTGGGCACTCAGGGAAATTCGTCTCAAAGGAACGATTCATACCGTTCATCATATCAGTATCAAACTCGGCAAAGTAATTACCAGCCGTGCATGCTCTGTCAGGATGTGACACGACAAGTGCTCTATACAGACTTGGAAAGCGAACGGCATATTCAGCTCTCACCAAAAATTCAGATGCCTTACAGGGCCTGGAAGCATTCCAGGATGTGCCTACTTTCCTAGATACCGCAAGGCGATTTGTCCTTCTCATGCATGGTAAAAAAACTAAAAATCTCAGTTCACTGAATGAGCTTCGTTTCGTACTCGCCACCACAACTGATAAGCCCGCATCCTTACTGCCACCAACAGATGATGCCTTCGAACAACATGTATTGCGGTCCCAATACCAAGTAGCCAGTGTGGTGTCAGTCACATCGCAAAACCTGAGAACATGAACCCTGTTGGCCATGGTTGGCATGTGAATGCAAAGGATGAACTGCGTCCAACAATGTACAGGAATGAATCGACACCAGCAGAGGTTAGAGACCTAACTCATTGTACTGCACTGACAAAGGTTGTCGCGGACAAAAATGCCACGTGTGTCATTGCTGGACTTGGGTGCATTGACATTTTTCCTATGGTGGAGAATGTGCGAATCGGCCAGAGATAAGTGAGGTGGCAAATGGAGATGAAGTCGGAGATGATACAGACATGATGGTGTAAATACTGTAAGTAATTTTTGTAAGTGCCAAAATAACATTTTTTAAGATATTCCAACATTCTTAATTTTTATGGGTTAAATGGGTTAAATGGCCATGTTTTAATTAGAATCTGATTGTGAAACATCATTTTTCATAAAGTAGACATCCAAATAGTGTAAGTAATCTTTGTAAGTGCCAAAATAACAATTTTTAAGATATTCAAAAATTCTCAATTTTTTATGGGTTGAATGGGTTAAATGGGTTAAATGGCCATGTTTTAATTAGAATCTGACTGTAAAACATAATTATTCATAAAGTAGACATCCTAACGAATCCAACAATACCTCATTTGCCTTGTTCTAAAGTGTGAGGGGTAACTCCTTAAAAAAGGCCCTTTTTTGGCCTCGACCGCCCACTAGTAGCCCCTTCGCTGCCGCCACACGCCTGCCCGCGTCGTGCGCTGCCGCTGTTTTCTCAGCCTACTCGAACATCTCACAAATCTTAATTACGTCACTTGCATTGTGTGACTGGGGCAGGCTACGCAGGACCTCGGTTTTCATGCGAAGGTCGGCCAGCCCCATCACAAACTTCTTTGCTAGCATAAAATCACTGAGATTACCGGCACAATGGGGGCAACGAAACTCGCACTCCGTCGCTTTGGCTCTACACTTGACCAAATACAAACACACACCTTCCCAGGCTTCTGGGTGCACTCAAAGAAATCTGCCCACGCCCCCACTGTAGACTTCGGCCCAACAACGATGCGTCGCACTACACTGATCGCTTCCTCTGTCGACATCATAGGGTAGACCTGCCCGTCCACCAGTGCGTCCCAGCACTGCTGAACCTCACCATCACACAGCAGCCTAACGTAACCTGCGGCCAGAGGCGCTGCCCAGCCGCAGCCTTGACTGTAACACCTCACGCTCCGGGCCCATGCCTTGAACTGCGACGGAGACATGCTCATGGTGGTCCTCGCTGGGGCCGCAGGTGGTGCTGGGGTGCGTTGTGAAGGCCATTGCGGGTGCGACGGCGGCTGGCCTGTAGGTAACTGACCTGGGCCTCCAAAGGCCGGCTGTGGTTGCCATTTCGGTGTGTAGTGTACAGGTGGCGGTGCAAACCCAGGTGGTGGTACTGTCCAGGGCGGTGGTGTTGTCGAGGGTGGCGGTGTTGTGTGTGTGCCATGAGGTGAGCCGACCGGCTCTGTTTTGTCTCGTCGCTCCTCAATTCCCGCTTTCAGTGCCCCAATTGTCGGTACAGGGAACTCTCGGGACCCTAGGCCACCCGTGTAGGTAAATTGCGCCATGTAAGAGCGTGGCCCAGGGTCATGAAAGCCGAGAGATCCTTGAGAGCTTTATAGTTGACTACAAGACAGACGCGGAGCCAAGACTGAGCCCCGCTGGTGGGAAACTCCACGCTTCCAACGGGATGTCCCCGCAACACATAAAATGTTCCTTTAAAATCCAACAGTTAGTTACAACTATTGGGAAAATTGAGAAGATGAAGAAGAGTAGCTTTAAGGTTTACTATACAAACTGTCTGAGTATATTAAACAAGATCCATTTACTGAGATGAATAACTAGTGTAGAAGATTTTGATATAATAGCATTAACAGAGACATGATTAGATATGTCAGGCAAAGTATTTAATCCAGATGTTGAGATAGAGGTGTACAAGCTGTTTCACAAGGACAGGTTAGGCAGGAAAGGTGGAGGAGTTGCACTTTATGCAAGAAATACATTGCAGTGTATTGTTAACAATGTTATAAAAACATGTGATGGTGTAGAGTCTATATGGGTGGAAGTTGGGGAGGGAACTGACAAAGTTGTCTTGGGTATAGTGTACAGGCCTCCAAACTTATGTAAAGAAGATTCACTTCCTATATGGCAAGAAATAAGCAAGGCTTGTACAGGAGAACCTCATTTAACCGGCATTTAAAACAACGGCAGCCTCAAAACAACGGCATAATCGACCCAGGCATTTTTTTTTTTTTTTTTTTTTTTTTTTTCTTTCTTCTCCGGCCTCCAGCAGGGAGGACCACGGGCTAGCTTGAGCTCGTCAGAGAGATCCTGTGAAAAAAGAGAGGAGAGTGTTCGTGGTGCTGGCGTGCTACACGAGGACTGGCTTGTCCATCTGACGAGGATTTCG
>JACEEZ010002517.1:0-66839 GCA_016584305.1 Chionoecetes opilio | reverse complement strand
GGGCCATTTCGCCATTTTATATTTTTGTGCAACGCTAAAAAAAAAAAAAATCGCTAAATTTTTTGTGGTTATTCTATGATTGTACTGCAAGATGAGAGCGTTGAGGTTTATGGAATCCATGGTACAGCTCGTTCACAGAAAACAGGCCGCAAGGGTCTTCCTCTCTAATATCTCTGGTCGCGATAGGGAGAGACCTGTCAGCACCTTCACCTTCCATGCTGGTCACTGGGTCACTGAGCCTACGTGTGACCCCTGGGTCATTCTCAGGTACAGTAGAGTTGCCAGATTTCACCTGCCGAAAAATTAGCCCACCTTTTTGAATTTGGCGGCCGCCCAATTGGGCATACTCGCGTTTTCTTAGTGAGAGACCAAATGGGCATAGGCGCGCTTTACGGGTTAGAGGTTACATTACATACTAATTACTGATACAAAAAAAAAATGGCCTACGCCACATAAAACTTCATTTTAGGGGGGTCTATGCTGTACGTGTACGGTAGGGGTTACAAATAGTAAAAAAAGGGAATGGCCTACGCCACATAAAACTTTATTTTAGGGAGGTCTATGCTGTACTGTTGCTACACTTAAGCTTCATGTCAAGTCCAGAAGAATCTCAAGATGTAACCATACTGTGTTTCATCTTGAGAAACTGAAGGACTTGACATGTGCTCATGAGTATGCGGTGGCAGTCTCAAATCGGTTTGATGTGCCTTGTGCTCTCGGGGACCCTGTAGAACTGTGGGATACCTTCAAACGTGAAACTCTACAGGCTACCAAGGAGTGTATTGGGGAGCGCCCGAGGTCAAGGCGTGGTTTTGTCTCGACGGAGACGCTGGAGAAAATCGAGGAGAGTCGCGCTGCCAGCCTGGCTGGGAACCGGGACCAGCACAGGGCTCTGTCACGCCGGACTAGAACCCTCCTGAGGAGAGACAAGGAGAGGTATGTCAGGAGTCTCGCTGAGGATGTCGAGGGTCATTTGAATGCTAATGACCTACGACCCGCCTACCGAGCCCTGAAGAAGCTCCGTTCCAAGTCTCCTTCTCGGCCGAGTGCTATTCGAACAACAGATGGGCGCCTCGTGTCGGACATGGATGGGCAGATGGCTCGTTGGGCTGAGTACTTTGGGCAGTTGTTCACGGTGGACCCTCCAACTGAGCAGCTTCACACCACTGGGTTACAGGCAGTGGATGCCGATCCTCCCATTGACGAAACCGCACCCTCTCTTGACGAAGTCAGAGAGGCTGTAGCAAAGTTGAGGGAAGGAAAGGCAGCTGGTGTTTGTAATATCAGTGCGGAGCTCCTCAAAGCTGGGGGTGAGGCCATGATCCGTGGGTTGCATGCTGTCCTGACTGCCGTGTGGCAATCAGGTACCATTCCTCCTGACTGGAAAAGGGGGCTGGTCGTCCCTATCTGGAAAGGGAAAGGGGACCGTCAGGACTGCAACAATTACCGCGGTATTACACTGCTCAGCGTACCAGGCAAGGTGCTTGCCCATCTATTGCTGACACGGATTCGCAGTCATCTGGTGAAGCATCAGAAGAGACCTCAGCAGTCTGGGTTCACGCCTGTTAAGTCAACAACGGACCGTATCCTAGCGCTTCGTGTCCTGGTGGAACGCCGACGTGAGTTTCGACAGGGGATGCTTGCAGCCTATGTTGATCTCAAGAAGGCATTTGACTCAGTGCATCGTGAGTCACTTTGGGATTTTCTGCGACTTCGAGGGATTCCTGCAAGGACTATTGGTTTGATAACTGGTCTGTATTCTGGGACTGAGAGTGCTGTGAAGTGTGGGGCAGGTGTATCCAGCTTCTTCCCTGTGAATACAGGAGTGAGGCAAGGGTGCGTCCTTGCCCCATCACTTTTCAACGCTTGTATGGACTGGGTATTGGACAAGGTTGTAGAGCAAAGTGATTGTGGAGCATCCGTCGGCAACACCAAGATAACTGATCTTGTTTTTGCCGATGATGCAGTAATCTTTGCTGAGTCGCTGGAGGTCCTGGTGATGGCTCTCGAGGCGCTGCACGAGGAGGCAAAGCCTTTGGGACTTGAGGTCTCCTGGCTCAAGACCAAGGTCCAGGTGTTTGGAGATTTACTAGATGAAGCAGTACAGTCTGTTCATGCGTGTGGCGAGGACATTGAGATCTTGGAAAGTTTTACATACCTTGGTAGCGCAGTCCATAATGACGGCGGGTCACGTCAAGAAGTCTTACGGCGGATTGGCATAGCCCACGGTGTTATGGACTCGCTCAGCGGGAGTATTTGGCATTGTCGGTACCTGTGCAGAAGGACAAAGATCCGGATCTTCAAGTCGCTTGTGATCCCTGTCTTACTCTATGGTTGTGAGACATGGACACTAAATAGTGACTTGAAGAGACGAATCAATGCCTTTGGTAATAAGTGTCTTCGCAGAATCATGGGGTATCGCTGGGATGGTTACGTGTCAAATCAGCGATTGCACCGTGAGACTGAATCGAGGCCTATTACCTGTATAGTCCGTCAGCGCCAACTTCGGCTATATGGGCATGTGGCACGCTACCCTGAAACCGATCCTTCCCATCGGTTGTATCTGTAAGAGACAATCCGGCGTGGAGGAGGCCAAGGGGGCGCCCACAAGGCTCGTGGCTGGGGCAAGTTGATGTTTTTTGTCGAGAGCTGCTTGGTATGGGAAAGGAGCCTGCATGGGAACTCGCGCGTGGTGACCCCCGGGAGTGGCGTCGTAGGGTGGGCGAGGCGACGCGCCCCCCGGCGTATGCCCCCAATGATTGATTGATATGCTGTATGGTAGGGGTTACGAATTGTAAAAAAGGAAATGGCGTACGCCCAAAGGTTGGCGCGCCGCTGAATTTTGGTACTTGCCCCCGCGCCCCTGCGCCGGCGGCGATGCCCACCTGCGCCCGAGCCGCTGCGCCGCTATTTTTGGCCCCTGCAGTTGCGCCCCGCGCCGCTGCGCCACTGCGCCGCGCGCCGCTATTAATTAAGTATGCCTATACAAAAACTGTGTGCAGTGCCAAAGTTTCTACCTATTTAGCTCCCCAAAAAAGTTTTAGGGTATAAAAAAGTCATTTTTATTGAAAGTACAACTTATAATAGGCATCACAGTTACCTATATTCTCATTAAAGATTAAACTATGGCCCGTGAGCTATATTTAAAGCTGGGCAGCGGCGCGGACAACGGCGCGGATTTTTTACTTGCGCCGCGCGCCGTTGCGCCGGTTTTTTGAGAATTCGCGCCGGCGCCGCTGCGCCGTCGGTTTTTAAGGTGCGCCGCCGGCGCAGCGGCGCAGCAACGCAATTTGCGGCGCACCTGCCCACGACTGCCTACGCCACATAAAACTATATTTTAGGAGGGTCTATGCTGTACGGTAGGGGTTACGAATTGTAAAAAAAAGAGATGGCCAACGCCAGGGGCGGATTTATGGTATGCGGGGCCCTAGGCCGGTGGGAGTGCGGGGCCCTGAATGAAATGTGGGGTAAAATTCTAGTCCTTTCCCGCCCTTATTAGGGTTTCTTTTTTCTCCAGACCTTCACAGACCCATTCAGATTCCTCTAAAACGTAATTACATATATAAAGTGGGGGAGAGATGCCCACCTCAACGCCCCTTCTCCCCTACATTACCCCGCCCTGGATCCCCCAAAATAAAATTTCTAACCTAATAGTTAACCTCACTACAACCTAACCAATAACCTCCTAACGAGATATAAGGGTGGGAAAGGGCTACAATTTTACCAGGTTAGGTTAGGTTAGGTTAGTAATTTATTTTTTATTTTTTAATCTCTCCCACACTTTCTTATTAAGTTTTAGAGGTATCTGAAGGGATTTGTGAAGATCTGGAGAAAATAAAATCACTAATAAGGGCGAGAAAGGACTCTAGAATTTTATCAAATGCATGCGGTTCAGATTTCATATTAGTTTAATTGAAACTTTTTCCACCCATATTTTACATTATGTTGGTACTAATTTGTGGCATATTATGGTACATGTAATGTAACAGTGTTCGAGCAAATAAGAAATGTCCAGCATTCAGATTTTCATTGAAAACTAATTTTTTCCTCTGTGGTGCGGGCCCTTGCGGGAGCGGGGCCTAGGCCATGGCCCACTCGGTCCCCCCTTAAATCCGCCACTGGCCGACGCCACAGGAAACTTTATTTTAGGGGGTCTATGCTGTACAGTAGGGGTTAAGAATTGTAAAAAAGAAATGGCCGACGCTATAGGAAACTTTATTTTAGGGGGGGTCGATGCTGTAGAGGTTAATAATTGTCTGAGAATGGACATGTAAAAAAAAACGAAAAAATCTAATACCGATACCGGTAATACCGGTATTTTGGCACGGTAGCGGTATACCGGTATCGTAACTGATACCGGTGTGAGGACGTACCGGTATTATTCTCGTAAACCGCTATCGGCAATACCGGTATTTTCTTGATACCGCACAACCCTAACGGGGTTGCGTCACCCTCCTACCCAACCCCTGTGTCGCCAAACTTGCGGAGTAGGAATGAAGGGCGTATCCCGCACCGGCAATAACACTATTTTTTTCTTAATTCTATGCATATTATTTGCTCTCATTACTATATACATTGTACTGACTGACACGTACGAGTATGTTGGTGTCTGGAAAGTGTTTGTGACGTGTTGTTGACTAGAAATTATGAATTATGAATTAAGATCACTGGCATTTTGTAATAGCACATAATTATTTTACGGTTTCTCGCGGAACCCCTGGTGATGGTCGGCGGAACCCCAGGGTTCCGCGGAACCCCGGTTGGGAATCACTGGACTGTTGTGGTATACCGGGACGGTGGTACAATACTTTTATATTAATGAGTAGAGGCAGGAACATAAATGAAAGTAGTGTGGCGGTCGCGTGGTAGCTTTGTAGCGCGAGACGGTCAAGGCTCGGAGCACGTGGTGTCTTTGGGTCTGTGTATGTCTATACGCGCAGTGTTCCCTATAGTAGAGTTGGGTATGGATCAATAATTACCAACTTGTAGACAGAAGATGAATATATTGCTCAGGAACAGTGGAGAGATGTAGCCATGGGCTGGCTGAGGACGGCTGCGTGCGCCGCCCAGAGGCGAGGAGCGTGAATATGACCGCGATGAGTGAGGAATGAAAACTAAGCGAGGTTTGCTTGTAAAGGTTTATTGTACAATCAACATACAGGACATATAAATACAATACAAGCATGTACAGAAATACATATCCAGTAGCAAAAAAGGTACAAAGCGGGCATCAGCCCGGCAGTGAGGAGATTATCCCGTCAGGCTACGGGAGGGGCGCGTGGAGGCGTGGTGATGGTGAGTCACCTGCGTCACTGGTCAGCGCTCGGGGGCGGCGGGGTGTGGGTACGTGATGTGTCAGCGGGGAGGGGGCATTGTTCGCAGCACCCTCAACATCACGTCTCTCGGGGTGTGGCGGACCATGAGGGCGGCCCTGCCTTCACGCCCACTCAGCAGCCCCCCACCTGCAGGCTGGGCGGCGGGGGCCGGGCCAGGCCTCAGGGGGGCGGTGGCGGAGCAGGACAGGAGGTAGTGCACCAGTGGGCGACGGGTGTGCTTCTCGCAGTGATCGCACTCTTGCCCCTCGAAGTCCTCCTGCAGCTCCTCCCTGGTGCAGTAGCCCAGACGCACACGCTGCAGTAGTGCGCCATCTGCCCTGGGTTGTTGCTGGGTGGCGTCCAGTGGGTGGTAGTCAGTGGCTGCAGCGTACCAGGCCGCCTGCCTCTTCCTGGTCTCCAGCTCTCGGTGTGTCTGGTGAGCGCGGTGTGCTGCGGCCCGCCTCGCCTGCGCCTTGAGCTGCTGTAAGCTGGGAGGCACGTGCATGGTGACGCTGGGGCCGCTGGCGGCTCGCTTGGCGGCCACGTCCGCCGCCTCGTTACCTCGGACCCCTACGTGGCTGGGGATCCAGTTGAGCCTGACACGCCTTCCCTGCGCGCCAAGGCTCTGTAGGCTGCCCAGGATGGTGGTGATGAGCCTCACGTTGTCCTTGGGATGCGGCTGTTGGAGGGCCTGCAGCCTCGTCCAGGAGTCGGTGTGTATTACCACGGTTGCCTCCCGGCGGTGCAGGGCATGTTCGAGGGCGTGCTGGATGGCCACCAGCTCAGTCTGGAGGGTGGAGCAGTTGTCAGACGTCCGCCAAGACATCTCTGTCCCACCCGTGACGAACGCGGCGCCTGTTCTGCCACTATCCGGGTCAACCGAGCCGTCAGTGAAGTATACGCGGCTGTCCCGCTCGACGACCTGGGCCATGGCCATCAGTGCGTGCTGCCGCAGCTCCCGGGTGGTGCTCATGGCTTTGCACGCAGGCAACAGCGTGGCAGTGAACTCTGCGGCGGGGGGCCCCCACGGGGGTGGGGCATAGTAGGTGGGGGCGGGGACATCGGCCTCCCGCCACGGTCCGGTGATCCCCGCGTGAATGAGGCTGTGGGTGGCTAGCGAGGTGTTGATGAGCCACGTGTTGCCGCGCAGGCACTCGATGCCCTGCGTCATGGCCAGCCGGAGTCTCCTCTGCGCCACGCCCTCCACGTCGCGGCGGAAGACTCTGGCCACGCGACAGGCCATGATGCACTGCACCCTGGTGGCGAGGGGCACCAATCTGGTCTCGCTCTGCATTACGCAGGCGCTGGACCATCCCGGAGCCCCCAGCATGGTCCTCATGGCGTTGTTCTGGAGCACCTCGAGCCGCTCCTGCTGACTGGGGGAAAGCGCGATGAGTACAGGGGCGCAATAATCCACCAGGGAGCGCACAGCCTGCACGTAGTACAGGCGGAGGACAGAGAAGGTGGCACCGGCGTTAAGCCGCGTCATGGCCCTCATCACGTTCAGCCTGGCCTGTGTCCTTTCCCTCAGGTAGTCAAGCTGCGCCGTGAACGACAGCCGCCTGTCGAGCCACACCCCAAGGTATAGGTAGGAGTCCGTCCAGGCCAGGCCGATGCCCTGGACGCGCAGCTGACAGGCTGGGTTGGCTGCCTTGATAGTCATGGCCCGGGACTTCTGCGCCGAGATCTTGAGGCCCAGCTCCTCGCACTTGGCGGTGATGAGGTCGAGAGCGCGCTGCGTCTTGCAAAGCCTGTCACCCCGCCCGGTGACAACGAGGGCCAGGTCGTCGGCGTAGCTGAGCAGGACGGTGCCAGCCTGGAAGGGCAGGGCGACCAGCTCCTCCATCAGCAGGTTGAACAGGAACGGGCTGAGGATGCCGCCCTGGGGCGTCCCGTTCTCCAGTTCCTTGTAGCGGGATTTGTGGCCCTAGAACTTGACTCTGGCCCGACGGTGCTGGAGGTAGTCCTCGAGCCAGGCGAGCAGTCTTCCCCGGATCCCCTTCCTCGCGAGGGTGGCGAGAATAGCGTGAGGACTGGCCAGCTCGAACGCTTTCTCAAGGTCGAGGAGGACTGTGACTGTCAGGCGTCAATCAATATATATATATATAGGCGAGGTCAAGGAGAGAGTTGCCAATAGAGTTGCCATATATACCCTACCTACGACACAGTACAGTACATTTCCTCGCGGTGATATAAATATACGTGTTCTCACGGATTATAGGGGATATAAAGATATGAACAACATATAAGATATATAAGGTGCCGTAAGGGGAAAAATGAAGCTGAATGGGAACACCAAATAATGGTGAGAAATAAACCTATAACCAAAAATGAGGCGAAGGAGAACATGAGAGTGAATTACTCAAAAACATAAATATGGAAACTACACCAAGAAGATAATATGAGAAAATCACACAAAAATGGAAATAGAGAAATCACACCAAATAGATAATATACGTTAAGGGGACACCACACAACTGAGGACCAGAATCACTCAATTTTTACATTTTTCATTTATGTGCTAAAATTGTTCTTTTGAACTACAACGTAGTATTTTAATTGTTTTCTTATTTTTTTTTTTTTTTTTTTTCCAATGATACCCCCCCCCCCCCCGCGTCCATCCTGGATTCTGCATCACCATCATAATTATTTGTAAAATTGATCTTTTGGCTTCGAACTACAACGGAGTAGCTCTGAAACGCAAATATGACCCATTCCCACGACCCCCCAATGTTACCCCCCCTCCCCGCGTCCCGTACCTGGCTACTGAAACACCATCGTAATTATTTATATAAATTGAAGAAATTATATTTTCCAATGAAATAGGAATGTATACGAACGTTTTCTATCACCTCAATACATTAGACAATGGATAAATAAAAAGTTAGAGTAAAGTAACTTGATATTCAATAAGATAAGGTATATTCGTTGGATAAATAAGAAGTTAGAGTAAAGTAACTTGATATTCAATAAGATAAGGTATATTCGTTGTTTTCTGAAACACATTTTTTTTACTTTCACGGCCTACTCCTCCTGCCATTTTTGTAATACAGATCTCAAATTTTGCACACTTTATACTTGCATACATATGTTTAAAATGAGGCAGCGGGTTTTGATTACAATGGCAGGCGGAATTTCTGGAAATTTTCTTATTATAGATTTTTCTTATTCTAGATATTACATATTTTCAGAGTGGGATTTTCAACCTTTTTCGGAGTGATAGGAGAATTTCCCTTCGTAACATTATTGTTGAATGTTTACAGAATACCCTAAGCTAAATATCTCATCAAACAAAGAATTTTTCGATTTTAAGTAGATCTCCATAAAAATTAAAAAAAAATCTAAAATAAATCCAATCATAATGAAACTTGGTCAGATAATGTAAAGGCTCACGAAAAACACGATGTAGATAAGATTTTGGCTCTAAAAGCAGCCTGGGAAATTTTGGCATCACCTGTGTGGTGTCCCCTTAAGTTAACCACTCAGGCACTCAGGCGAGTAGCGGACTGGAATATGCTGAATAGAAAATACGTTAACCACGCAGGCAAGCACACAGGCATGCGTGGACAGAAAATAAGTTGAGACATTAATGAGTTAACCACGCAGGCGAGTCGTGGACTGTAATAAGCTGAGCACTTTAGTTAACCACTCAAGCACACTGGCAAGACGTGGACTGAAAATAAGCTGAGCACATATGCAAAAGATAAGCATGGGAACCAAAAATCACAAAAATACGCAAAAGTACATCATTGGTTTTGAAAAAAACGTATACATTATCAAAAGTGGAAATTATGACCCAAACATTCCATATCAGCGGTCTTGAGAACAGTATACAATATCAAAAGTGAAAACTATGACCAAGATTCCAGATCTAAAGTCTTGAAAAGAGTATACCAAAGTAGAAACTTATGACCAAAATGAAGCGCGTAACTTACACACCAGTGCCATACACAGACACATAAATGAGGAATTACTCCCGTCATAGACACGCTGAAGCTCACGCACAGGCAAACAGCAAAGTGAGGAGAAAGACATTCTGCAGTTATCTAATACCAGCTGTAAGCACTATCAAGCCAACGAAGGAGAGATGAGTGTGGAGGAGTCGCCGATGGGCGTGGGCGTAGGCGGCGGGGCGCTCAGAGAGACCCAGCTGAGGTGGGCGGATGTGGGCGCGCGCCACGAGGCAGAGGAGTACGGGCGTGGGCCGCATTGAGATTGTAGAGTGTATGTTGCCCAGGATTGTAGTACAGGAACTTTTGGGCCAGGCACATGGCCTGGCCAGAGGCGGAGCGCGGACGGTGACCTCCGAGGTGAATGAGGAGTGAGTGAATAGTGAGATAAAGAGAGTGAGGTCATGCGTCAATCATATTTATAGGCGAGGTCAAAAAGAGAGTTGCCAATAGAGTTGCCATATATACCCTACTTACGACACAGTACAGTACAGTGGATGGCAGCGGAAGGGTGAACATATGTGTGTGTGTGTGTGTGTCCATACAGCCGTCACGTGCAGTCAGAGGGCAGTAGGAGGAATGGTGGTGGTGGTGGATAAAGAGATAGGGAGTGGGTGGGGAAGGGATGGAAGGGAGGAGGGGCAAGAAGCAGCTATTCACTACTTCAATATGGTCTGAAATAAATGCCTGAAATTAGGCATTGGCCTAACCTAGTCTTGTTGCTCTCCCCCTAAACACCTGTCTCAATCATCTTCACTTCTTCCCTATCACCTCCTCCTCCGTTCCTCTCCCCTTTACTTCTCGCTATCCTTTCCTTCTCTTCCTTCTCCCCTTTCTTTCTTATATTTTCCTACATTCTTAATTCCTATATCTGCTTTCCTTCCTTGCCTTCTAATCAAATTCTTTCCTCCTAACCTTTCTTCCGTTCCCTGTAAGTCCTCTTTCCTTGGTCCTCCATTCCCTCCTTCTTTCCCTCTCTCTCTCTTCCACTCTCTCCGTTAACTCCCTTTCAAAGCGCACAATCCCACAATCCCTCCCTATTTCCAACACTACCCTCCCACTGCCTCCTATCAAAAGCTGCTGATAAGCACATGGCACTTTTATTGTCAAAACTGTGCATAAAAACCTTCAGTAAGTTCGTAAGAGTGGAATGCGGGGGAGGGAGGAAGGGACGAGAGAGACGGGGAGGGGAGGAGGGAGGGAGAAGAAAATGGGAGGAATATTGGAATGTCTTGATAACGGAAGAGAAATGTCGAGGACGGAAGGAGGGAAGAAGAGAAGAAGTTAAGATACTGGGTAGGCATATTCCTCCTCCTCCTCCTCCTCCTCCTCCTCTTCCTCCTCTTTTTATGCGTGTAACATAAGTATTTTTTTCCTCCTATGGCAATACAGAAGCTAACAAGCGCGCTGATTTCGAGGAATTGTTAGAGGGTTTCGAGGGTTGTTGGTGCGATTCCGAGATACGAGGCGAATGTAAATAAGGTGGTAGTGGAGGGCGGGGGCAGAAGGCAGAGGAGGGGGGCTGTGATCTTATACAAAAAGAGCAGCACTTATGGAGGGGTGGAGAGAGAGAGAGGTGGGGGGAAGGGGTTGAAAGAATGCTAATGAGTGCGTGAGTATATATATATCTTGGCCTTTGTGTTTCGTTCTATTTGTTTGTCTCTTGTTTCATTCTCTTATTTCATTTCTCCCCTTGGGCCTATCTATCTTTCTTTTTCTTTCTTTCTTTCTTTCGTTCTTTCTTTCATTCGCTATCTATCTATTTTTCTCTTTATCTCTCTCTCATCCCATTACAACGCAGCACAAGTTACTTGGATGCCGCTTACAGGTATACCCCCGGGGAGGGAAACGTCACACCCTATTTCTCTCAACCCAAAGGCAGAATTTTCCTACTGTTCTGTCCTTGTGCTATTGTGTATTTTTGTGTATTTTCTCCCTCACACCCCACGAGGATTGTTTGTCTTGGCTTACCGACTAGAGGAGGAGGAGGAGGGGGAGGAGGTAGAAGAGGAGAGGTAATGAGTGTTGGCATGACATATAAGTAGCCATGACAGGTGACTTAACACAGTTTTGGATCTTGTATTCGATGTGTTGAAGGTAAGGTAAATCGAGGCAAGAAAAGCAGGGTTAAAGGTGAGATGATAAAGTGAATGGAATGAAAACTAAAAGAAGGAAATACGAGTACAGTCTAAATCCGTGGAGTTATTTGTAGTAGTTTGAGAGAGAGAGAGAGAGAGAGAGAGAGAGAGAGAGAGAGAGAGAGAGAGAGAGAGAGAGAGAGAGAGAGAGAGAGAGAGAGAGAGAGAGAGAGAGAGAGAGAGAGAGAGAGAGAGAGAGAGAGAGAGAGAGAGAGAGAGATGCCGCTACCGCCTGCTTGATATCATTCAATTATTATTTCCCTCACCACCCTCATAATATTATCACGTTTTTTCCCTTCCCGCAGACAAGGTGATCGGGGTCCACTGCACACACGGCCTCAACCGGACCGGCTACATGGTGTGTAGGTGAGTACATACACACATACACACCTGTTCTTTTTATAGTAAGGGCCATCACTATGTATTTTATATGTAATTCTGATCAACGTCTTAATATATTTTTTTCGTAGTCAGACAAATCTTTAAAAAAAATTCAGCGTAACTAGTTTAAAGTTATTGCCTCTTATGGGCATGTAGAAAGTAGATAACAATAATGTAGAGAGTTGATAAAAGGCTGGCAGCAGATAGTTACAGGGATGGCAATACTAAAGTCGCTGTGTAAGATCACGTAAAAAACTTGGAAGCCGATGTGTAGGAAACTCTGTCGATTGATGTAAAGGAATCGCCGTCTGTTTACGCGAGCAGTTTTTTCTTTATTTGTACTCTTTCTGTAGCGACCTCATGAATCTGACACAAAGGAAACCATCATAATAAATTACCGTAAATATCATCCAATTTCTTATTTTTCTTGTCACGTAGACTCACACTTAGTACCATTCACAACGTTTTTTTCTTACAATGGTGTTGCCTACGAATGGCGTTTTTCAGGCGTTCTTGGTAGACGATATTTACGAGTTGTTATTATAGAGTCACGGTTCTAGTTATGAGGAAAGAAAAAAAGATAAATAGAAAGGCAGGAAAACCGTGCTCGTACCATCAAAGGTGATTACCTGACTCGTTAAATACCACGCGTGGCGGACAATCTGCGTCCCCCCGACCACAGGTATGCAGTGCCGTGTAAGAAATACCCGCCGTCAGAATCAGACACTCACCAGGTATCAAGATTCAGGTATCCGTGAGTGCAAATTTAGATTCCAATGCGGATACCTGACACTTCGCACCTCGTCCTCCACTATGCCTACTGACGAGGGTTAGGAGCGCCACCAGGTCTTCACGGAGGACTACATCAACACGAGGAGAGACCCATAAGGAATGTAGTAAGGGATGAGGGAAAGGGGTAGTGCGCGTGGTGGTCCTAGTGCCCCATGACAGCCTGACAGGTGATACTGGTGAAGAGGGACAGGCTCATTCATGCACCTCGTGATATACACCCATCATGTGGCTGTGATGAGCGTGTACGAACCTTCTCACCCTTATACTGATCCTGTTGAAAGTGTCGGAAACATCTCGCAGGTGTGACAATACATTCACCTGACGACTCATATATTCCTTTGCTTGTGCAGTATAATGTTATAATGAGGAGTTTGTAGAACTTACTAGACCATTTAAATATTAGGTAAGAGGCCAGCATATTTTTTGCGCCAAATTTTAATAGAGTAAAGCTTCACCCTATAAGAGAATAATACGTTAGAAATTTTGCTGTGGAGATGCTCCTCCAATGTTGATGTTTTCCCCCCCCTGCATGGATACTGTTTTCACCTCCTGACATGTATACTTCTCATGGGCGGAAAAATATTTACCTTAAACATTATTTTGATCTCTGCCAAAACCCTTCATGTTTTGCTTATGCACGTCTCGCCACACTCCTTATAAGATTCATGTTTCCTTATATATTTTCTTATAACAAAAGCGTACAAATTAGGCCGCCCACCCACCCAGCCTTTATATTCATATGCCGCCTGTGACTCAATATGTGTAGGGAATATTTATGAGTAACTTAGTAGCTTGTATTATCATTATTGTTATTATTGATGTTAAACGCAGTTATTATTATTATTATTTTTACTATTATTATTATTATTATTATTACTCTTATAATTATTGTCATCATCATCATCATCATCATCATTGTTGTTGTAGTTGTAGTTGAAGTTGTTATAATATGTCTATTCAATATTTTGCTTCACAGTGATTGTGCTCTTAAAAAAAAGGAACACTCTTCTTGCTGTAGTCTGATACAACAAGACAAAAGATGGAGGTGAGGGTGTGCCACCTATGTAGTGTTAATGATACACGTTGGAGGCAAGACAGACGTGGCTGGAGGGAGGAAGTAGTGGAAGTAGCGTTGAGGGGAGGAAGCTGGACACAGGAATCAAGGGATATCCTTTTCATGACCTGACCACATTTGTCTACCTGAGTAACATGAGACTGTTGTTATCCACCTCACGTAAGAGAGAGAGAGAGAGAGAGAGAGAGAGAGAGAGAGAGAGAGAGAGGAGAGAGGAGAGAGAGAGAGAGAGAGAGAGAGAGAGAGAGAGAGAGAGAGAGAGAGAGGAGAGAGAGAGAGAGGAGAAGAGAAGAGAGAGAGAGAAGATACTTTGATCCTATCTAGACACTTTGCAAGTATCAACTACTAGGTTATTGACTATACAAAGCGCCACCCCCCGCCAGGCCCAATCCCGGTTGACTCGAACCGCTGGGCCCAATGCGCAGGGCGCTGCACACGCGGCTCCCCGACCTTTCCAAACCATGCCCCCCCTGACGGGTAGAGAGAGAGAGGAGGGGAGAGGGGGAGAAGAGAGAGAAGGGGAGGGGGAAGGGGAGGAGGGGAGGGGAGAGAGAGAGAGGAAGAGAGCAAAAAAAAATAACAACAATTGAGCGAAAAAAGGGGAGCTCGTACTAAATACTAACGCCATTTACCAGAAAAAATCACTTCGTGCCTTTTGTCAATATCGGCGGCCCAAACTTTTTTGACGTTTTACACCTGCCGTCCCTTGGGATGTGTGTGGTGGGGTGTCGAACCTCCCCGACCCAGTGTGTTTGCTCCCGGAAAACCCGTGCCCCCCCTGAGATCCTGGTTCCCCCCCCCGTGCCCCTCACGGCCGTATTCTGTAAAATGGTCCTAATCCCCACCAAATGGGTCTGATCTTGAATATGCCCTTATAGCCGGGGCCCCTTTTATGTACATCAGAGTGGCCCCCGAGCTCCGCTTTTCCTAGTGGCCCCCCCCATTGATAGACAACCCAGTACGCCCCCTGCTAACAAAGTAATCCAATCTTTTAAAAAACCACAAAAACGTACCCAAAAAATATTTTTAAAATACTATATATAATATATTATAATATATATATATATATATATATATAAATAATATATATAATATATATAAAATATATATATTTTTATAAAATAAAATATTATTTTATATATTATATAAAATATATATAATATATATATATATATATTTTATTTTTATTTTATATATTTTATTTTTATTATATATTTTGCGTCACAAACTTTTTGTGACGTGTTTTTGGTTCGAAGCCCTTTAAAGAACCCTGTCAATATATAAATTTAAAAAAAAATACTACAAAACATACCAAAGCTATTTCTAACTTTATTTACAACCTTTAAGACTTCGAAAACGGTTTTCAGGTCAAAATTATTTGGGCAAAGGTCAACAGGTTTAAAGGGGGTGAGAAGGAAAAAGGGAAAGGGGTTTGTGTTTCGAAAAAGTGTTGAGTTTCCCTTTAATAATTGGTTTCGAGCGACAGTCGAAGGCGAGCCCCAAGGGGGGCAGGGCGCGGCAGGGAAACCCAGAGGCATATTCCCGTTCTCTAAATTTTTTAGGGGGTTTTCCGAGTGAAGTCCTTGGCGTAGTTTCCAAAAAAACCATAAAGGCTTACGCGAGGGCTTACGTGGCATTTTAGGTTGTTTAGTTTTCACTGCAAAGTAATGGCTGTTGCATCGTTATCTTTCTACTTTATATAACGGATGCCGTAATCTGCTTGGACCTGTGACTGACGATATGCACTAATACCTTCTATGTGGCATCAGAATGTCCCTGCGCTCCGCTTGCCATAGTGCCCCTCATACACACCTGTTCCCCCCCAGGTGTCCCCCATTGATAGATACCTAGCTACGCCACTGCTCCTGACGGGTATGGTGAACTAGGGACCCACGTATGTCATTCCCCTTGTCACTCGTCACTGCCTCCGTCACCCTATCTTCTCGCCTCTTCCGGCTGTCACTCATGTCCTTCCCCGCCATTGTTCGTTCCTCTCGCTCTCCTCCATTTCACACTTGTTCCCTTCTGCTAGCGCTCTGCCGTCGCCCTTCTCTCGTCGTGTCGTCTTCTCGTCAACCCGTTTCTCTATATGTCTCTCTTTAGTCAGGAGGCAGAGGGTCGGAACCTTGCAATATCCGGATTACAATGTTTTATTGTTTTTTGGGGCTTATTGGGGTATCCTGCGACAGAAACTGCATGATGCCACTCTGGCATCATTGAGCTTTTTTTTTATAGCCAAAATTCAAGATGGCCGCCACCGAAAATCACAGTTTTTGAAAATATCATTATTATTTATGTAAACACCACAAGATAATAAATTTGGTCATATATTTAGGGTAAGGAGATATGTGGAATTAATTCCAAACAAATACAAGTGTGTAGAAAACATTTAATTTGCATAAATCCAAGACTGCCGCCAAAATAATTGCATATTTTGCGTAAAACGTCATAAATTTGTAACTGGTTCAGATAGAAAGGTGATTTTGACGCCTAAACCTATTTTTTGTGGTATGAGGAATCCAATTAAAGCAATAAATTACTGTTTGAAACACTTCTTACCCTATATAATTCCAAGATGGCCGCCAAAACTTGAGAATTTTTGCGTAAAACATTGTAACTTTTGAACCAGTTTTGACATAAAGATGATTTTGAGGTTGCACCCTATGTTTTGGGGTACTAGGAATCCGATTAAGGCAATACACTAATATTTGGAACACTTATTACCATGTATAAATCCAAGATGACCACCAAATATTCATATGAAGCATTATAATATTGAACCAGCTTGAACAGAAACATGATTTTGTCTTAAATAGGGTTATTTTCTTGCAATACAATTAATTACATTCATTATCAATGGTGACAATGCACAACAAAATGCAAAAACATTTGCAGCTGTTAATAATGTAAATTATCATAGAAATAGTCCAAGAATAATTAAATAGCAGATCTTATCTAATCTGCTTCATCTGCACTACAATAACTTTCTGAAGAGTGGCCATCAGCAACAACTATTGTGAACTCATTTTGACAACTTTTGACAACTTTGACAACGACCGTGGTAATGATGAAGCACAACTCCTTGCATTTTACTTAGTTTGAGTGTCTTCAGTTCGTTCTTGGCTAACCGGGGTATTTCTATAGTTGTATCGTCTTTCTCGGCATTGTCATCATGAGGTTGTGTAAACTCAACCACGAGATTATGAGTTTCCCTGTTGCCATTAGGGGTATAGATCTGGAGGTCGTAATTATCAATCCATGATCCAAGACTCTTACCATCCTTGTTAAGACCCTGTGAAGTAAACCCGTTGTCTGCAGTGTACTTAGCACACGAGCCACGGAACCTCATAACCTCTTCGTAAGTTGACACATAACCATACTCGTGTAATACTGACACAATCTCCTTGGAACCAAATCTGTGATGAAGTTTCACAGCCAAGCCAAGTGTTGTAGCGTTACATATGTGTGTAATGTGCGATTGTATCGACTGGGCCAAACTCAGCGACTGTCTTGTTACACTCCCTTTCGATACGAGATGGGATACAATAGACAGCAACGTTTCACTTGTTTGATTTATGGCGTTTGGCTTCATAAACTGGGTGAAATTGTAGGTTGAGTATTGTTCAATAGACTTGGCCTCATTCCTAATCTGATTGACAACTTTTGTAACTGGAGTTTCGTCTTGATCATGATCGGCCAATTCGTGTAGTTTGTAGGGAATGTGTTCTCTGAAACACAGCAGACTTGCACAACCACGGATGTGCAATTCTATCAAACTGTCACTAAAGAACTCACCAAGTTTTTCAATCAGTGTCCGACGTGTCATGGCATCTTCAGAGTCAACGTGGTCCATATATATAGCGTGTAGCTCAAGCGATGTCCATATATGACTTGGATCTGATGTCATGGCATTCAATACTGGAGCTATGTCGTTGTACTTGGATGATACGGGTGTGCTTGCAGCATGACTCTCTCTAAAGAACATTCTGTGACAGGCCTTATGATACTGCGCATCGGCAGCATGCAAATCTCCAATTGGTCCAGATACTCTAATTCTCACAGCAGAGCCATAGTCATCCTTTCTTTCGTCACATTTGTCTAATATTGTTTGCTTGAAGTTCTTCCTTCCTGGTCTGTCGGATGTCTTGCATTGAATCACCTCTTTCCAGCGACTCGGGTTTTTCTTGTCCAATGGTAGGCATTTTTGTCCACAAAATATACAGTGTATCTTAAAGTCAAAGTGTTCTGATCTCTTCCGACGCACAGTCGGCTCACTATACGATCTTTCGTGACGATATTGCTTTTTTAATGTTATTGATATATGGGTTTTTGACGTATATGTCGACACACAGGATCTATGACACTGCACGTTAAGCTCAGAACTGTTTTCCAACAGCTTTTCAAGTGTTATGTGAACGCTATCCAAACGCTCTTTGCTGGCAGAAATGATGGTTTGAATCCTATCCTGGCCAACTGTGCTAAGTTTTTCATCAGTTTTTTTGGCACTTGAACAAACACGCAGACATGGTGGAACGACGATGAAAGACTTTCGTAGCAGCAAGAGTCAATAAACAAGATTTTCAAACGTGAAAGCTGATCTCTGAGAAGTGTATGGATGACAATTATAATGGGTCAGCATGGCAGATAGATTTGGGTCACCCTACAGGATTGTTGAAAGCCGAGTCAGTTGTATAGCAAGGAGTAGATGACATCGGATAGCAGTCTGGTTTCCTTTTGTGGTTAATCTAGAAAATAAAAAGACAATGTATTTATTTATATACATGTGTATTTCAATATTTGTTACAAATATATTTGTATTTATGGGTTTGCGTGTATGATACATTCGATTTACATTTCCTATAGGATTACTATCTTGTCTAAAAAAAAGTCGTTCAATTTTTTTGGCTTCAAATAATTCAAAACAATGCGTACAAAGGCAATAACATTTTGTTGTAAAAACACCGACTAATATATATTGATTGGTGTTTTGGTGGCCATATTGGATTTATTCATGGTAATAAGTGTTCCAAATATTATTTTATTGTTTTAATCAGATTTCTAGTACCCCAAAACATAGGTTGCAGCCTCAAAATCAGCTTTCTATCATAAATGGTTCAAACGTTACGATTTTATACGCAAAAATGGTGACGTTTTGGCATCCACCTTGGATTTATGCAAATTATTTGTTTTCTACACACTTGTATTTGTTTGGAACTAATTCCACATATCTTCTTATCCTAAATATATGACCAAATTTATTATCTTGTGGTGTTTACATAAAAAATAATTATATTTTCATAAACTATGATTTTCGGTGTCGGCCATCTTGAATTTTGGTTACAAAAAAAATTGCTCAATGATGCCAGAGTGGCATCATGCATTTTATATGTCAGGAGACATTAATAAGCCATAATAAACCAAAAAAAGTTGTAATCTAGACATTGCAAGGTTAGCCTAAAAATCGGGGGTCTGCCTCTTGACTACTTTATTCTAGGTTCCTGTCTCCTGGTCTCCCCTTCCCATATATGCGCTTCTAAGTAGTTTGTTAACTTGTTTAATGCTTCTCTCTCTCTCTCCTCTCTCTCTCTCTCTCTCTCTCTCTCTCTCTCTCTCTCTCTCTCTCTCTCTCTCTCTCTCTCGCTCTCGCTCTCGGTCTCGCTCTCTCTCTCCATATTTTTCTACTTCAAAACACCTTTACTTAAGCTATTTTCTCAAATCTTCACTTTGCCATCACGATATGTTACTAAATACTAAATTACGATGCCATAATAGCAGAAAAATAAGAACACACACACACACACACACAAATACACACACACACACACACGCACGCACACACACCACACACACACACACACACACACACACACACTCACACACAGGCACTTTGTGTGTGTATGTGTGTGTGTGTGTGTGTGTGTGTGTGTGTGTGTGTGTGTGTGTGTGTGTGTGTGTGTGTGTGTGTGTCCATTCAGACGTTTTTTCTATGCTATCTTCTTCCAATATATTTCCTCTGTCCTTCAGATTGTCTCATAGGTTTTATTATTTCTTACCTCATATGTATAACTTATTCCTCTGTACTCGAAATCGTCTACGGTTTCACCTCTTCCTGCACCCTGGACCGAGGGGAAACGAAGGAGAACGAGAACCATTAAGGCACACATCCACCAGGTTAATAATAATTATATATAATGGGTGTGACGATGATGGGTGGCGGCGGCGAGGCTACCCCACCACCACCATTACCATTGCAATCATCACCTCTGCTATCACCATCATCAACACTCATTACCTTCCCCACCGCCATCTCCCCCGTTGCCATCACTGACAACACCACCACCTACAACAACAACAATAATTTGGAGATGAAAATACATAATAACAAGCTCTACCAAGGAATTTTGCCTATGTAAGTAGTCTCTCTCTCTCTCTCTCTCTCTCTCTCTCTCTCTCTCTCTCTCTCTCTCTCTCTCTCTCTCTCTCTCTCTCTCTCTCTCTCTCTCTCTCTCTCTCTCTCTCTCTCTCTCTCTCTCTCTCTCTCCAAAAGATCCCGAGACCTTCATAAATGTAAACACGTAAAAAAAAGATGGACCATTATTTTTCTTGCTAATGGGCCCCAGACATAACTACGTCACGGTTTGTTTACATCGGTGCATTGTGGGCCCCGTGGGGATAAGTCGGGGTCGCCGCGGGTGGACATACGAAGGGAAAACTACGGCGATGGAAGAATTTCGAGTTATTTTGCGTGAAATTGATATTCCAGGTGCTATATTACTGTGCTCTGTTCTCGCTGACAACACTATAGAGAAAACCTGAGGTAATGGCTGATGTGCAAAGGCTTCTAAACCAAGAAAACAGAGTCACAACAGAGCCTCGTCAAGAGGTAAGCAAGTGGTTGGTACGTATGATTGGACTCTCTGTTATTTGTAATTATACCAAATGTCAATTACTCACTTCTACTGACAGCGTACCTAGCTGCCCTACATCACTTGTTAAAGTTTAATAGAAAGGAAACATTGTTGTCTGACTTTTCTCGAATGTTTGTATTTGACAACATAAAGTTTCACTAGGGGGGTGAGTAACATTGGTAACAATTAATGTATGATAGTCATATATGTATGTCAATTGTTTGACTGCATTAGATGGGGGAATAATAGACGATGGGTTTGATATGTTAAACTGACCAGTATGTTGTATATTAGTGAGGTTATTGTTATTTATGTTGAAAGTTGTCGGCGAAACCGAAGTAATTTTTCCGCCTTTTTTTAGGTTTTTGCCGTTCCATGACTAAACTTGTACCAATTACTGCATTAATTGTTCTTATTACAATAGGCCATGTTATTCTTGTCACGTGGGCACCAAAATTAAATTTGTAACTACATTATTTGTGATTTTATGGACATTTTTGGTAATTTCGAGAAAGTCAAATATTTCGCGATCGACGAAATCCAAGATGGCCGCCATACGAACCCCATGGGACATTAGTTGACCGTGTTAACATTGATTTTTGTTTTCTAGACATATTTGTGCATCTAAAAAAGTAGGTCTCATTAGATTGTCCAAGGGGTGCGCGTGGGGTCCACTGGACTACTATTGACTACTAAGGCCTCTTTCACATGAGGCCACTGGTGTCCGGCACCGTTGGCCACCACCGGTTACCTTGTGCAAATAGCGCCGTGACACTAGTGGCTCATCGATTCACACCGCTCCTTGTCAGTCGGAAGAATGACGTCAAACGAAGAGCTCCTTCTCGTTGCCTTGCTGGCTAAAAAGAAAGCGAAGAGACGCATGTGTATCAGTGTATCAACGCATGTGCATCAGATGTTATCATCGCGAATGGACAGAGGACTGCATAATACGCTTTTTAATGATTTGTGTGCTGATGAGAAGAAGTTTTTGAACTTCTTTTGGATGAGCAAGCTATCATTTGAAGAACTTCGCAGCCACATCAGGAGAGATATCACGGAGACTAGCACTAACATGAGAAAATGCATTACACCAGAGGAGAAGTGGCGGTAACTGGTGGCGCCATATGAAAGCTCCCATTGGAAACAATGCTATACAGCGAGTGGCGGCAACTGCGAGTGACGGATGCTAGTTGCGGGTGTGAGACACCGCAAAGCTGGTTGCCCTTCAGTTACCCGGTCGGGTAACTGCAGTGGCCTCGTGTGAAAGGCTCCATTGAATAGTATGGGACGCAACTAGTTACCGTCACCGGTGGCGGACACCAGTGGCCTCATGTGAACGAGGCCTTAATGGCTATGATGAGTGATTTTCTGGGGTCTGCGTGTTATAACTATGTGAGTTTAACAGATTTCCATTAGAAAAAAAAAGGTAAAAATTGATGGGTCTGAGCGTTACAAAAGTATACATTTTTGGCGGGGCTCAACGGGCTAATTAACTCGGTGCAAATTATCTGGACAGGTAATAAAAGACGGAGAGGATATTTACCTGGTAGCCTGCATTTATTTCTTCATTTATATTGTGGTCTCGTCGTGGGCCAGAGAGGAGCCGCTAATCAATTTAAGGTTAATTGCCAATCAAACAAATTAAAAAGTAATGAAACTTCTCCTCTTTTCGTCTTTTTTTTCTGTTCACCTTTCCCTTCTTTTTTTTCCTCCACTTATGTCCTCTTTTGTGTGTGTGTTATTTGCCAAAGGTTATACTGCAGTTTCATCCTCCTCTGCCTCTTCTTCATCTTCCTGCTGCTGCTGCTGGTAACTCGAATCCTCCTCCTCCTCCTCCTCCTCCTCCTCCTCGTCCTCGTCCTCGTCCTTATCCTCCTCCTAATCCTCACCAGGTGTAGGACGTCCCTATTAGTGTTTGGTTTTTGTTTCAGGTACATGATACAAGTACTGGGCATCCCTCCCCGCAAGGCCATAGAAGGTGAGTACACACACACACACATCTTCAGCACCGGGGGGCAAGAGAGAGAGAGAGAGAGAGAGAGAGAGAGAGAGAGAGAGAGAGAGAGAGAGAGAGAGAGAGAGAGAGAGAGAGAGAGAGAGAGAGAGAGAGAGAGAGAGAGGAGAGAGAGAGAGAGAGAGAAGATGAGAGAGAGAAGAGAAGAACCCAGGTGAGAATTGGGAGATTACGCAGGATAAGGTTCAGCGCCTGGTGCAGGAGAAACTTGGCATAGGCGAGGTTCAATTGGAGCGAGCTCATCGGTTGGGGATGACACTGCTTCGACGTGATGGCGAACCACCGAGACCACGAACCATTGTTGCTCGTTTCTGCCGATTTACCGACCGTCAACAGGCGCTCCGAAACTCAGCAAAACTCAAGAATACTAACATCTATACTTAAACGAGGATTTGTGTGAAGCGTCCGCTCAAGAGCGTAGGGCTCAGCTGCCAGAGCTTCGAAGAGCCCGAGCAGCAGGAAAAATAGCATACTTCAGTCACACCAAGTTAATCATCAGGGAGAGGAGGGAGAATACAGCTAGACCTGCACGTGCTGAGGACCCCTCTGCCCGTGCCGCTACAGCCTCCCTTCCTGCCGCTGCTGCTCCCACCCCTGCTAGTAGTACTTCTACTGCTGCAGCTCACAGCCTACCAGCTGATGGAGGTAGTGGTGCTGGTGCTGTGGGGGGAGCTGAACCAAAGCAGGAAGCAAGACCTAGGAAGACTGTTGCTAGCAAGAAGAAGTAAGATCTAAGAAAATGTAAGACTAATGTGTTTGATCTTGTGTAATATTTTCTTTTTCAATGTATATATTTCCCTTTTCTAAGATAGAAGACAATCAGTTTACTGATTTATTTTATATAAATTTCAATGAAGATCTTATGTCATTTAATTACTATAATCAGCTAAGTTATTGTCCTAATGGTGCCTCTGAAGTTCCTCGTGACCGGGACTTTCATGCTCATGATGACGGTGGATTGGAATCTCTGTATTCTGTATCAGAAACAGTTTATTATCACCAAGAAGAGTTTCAGCCCCTTATTGGTAACAACTATGAAGGTATAACATTTATAATGTATAATATCCGGAGCATACCCCGCAATCTAGATGAATTTATTGACTGTCATTTGATTCCCATTATTTCTGAAATTGAGTTTCTTTGTTTTTGTGAAACGAGACTTTGTAGTGAAATTGAGCATTTATATAGAATAAGGGGTTTCGGTATGTTTACGAAGAATATAAATCGTCAAGAAGGAGGAGTTGCCATATATATCAAGGATACTATAAAGTGTAAGATTATTAATGAAATTAGTGTCAATAATGATTTTTTTTAGTCTATATTTGTTGAGTGTGAATCATACACCATATATAGTGGGTGTAGTTTACCGTAGGCCTAATACTGATATGGGTGTGTTTAATAGTTTATTGGTGGAGGTTCTTGGGAGAATCACATTGTCAAAAAAAACTTTGTTATCTCTTAGGTGACATAAATATTAATCTATTGAACTTTGATACTAATAAAGTTATTCAGGATTATACAGGTTTACTTCATGGGCATGGTTTTTATTCATGTATTAATAAGCCCACTAGAATAACCTCTCAGGGTGCCTCACTTATTGATCATATCTGGTCAATTTTTTTTTTCTTTTTTTTTCACATTTGTGCCTATAGCGCCTATAGGCAGTGGTGACCCAGGGCTCGGATGGTAGGCTCTGGGGGTTCACTTGAGGGCTCTGATGGTTGGTCCTTGCCCGTGGTGGCGCAGGCAGGATTCTTATAGTGACGCCTGTGATTAGAGGTTCATGCCGCCCCCCTGTGTCCTCCGATGCACTCGCAATCGAAGGTAGAGTTGATGGGCAGGGCATGTGGGTGTTCTTAGGCCACTCGACGGTGCAGAAAGGTTTTGGGTTTCTTCGGGGATCGAACTCGGGTCACCGAGAACGCCAGTCGGAGACGCTAACCACTCCGCTACCGCCTCCCCGTGTGATTTAATATATGTTTACAAAATCTGGAATATTAGTCACTGATGTAACATATCACTTTGCGCTATTCATCATTTGCTCAAAGAAAATAGAAAATTATACGCAAAGAAAAATCACCTATAGGACTTCAATAATGTTAACACTAGAGATTTATGCATCTCCTTAGAGTCATTTTTAAGTGATTGAGAGATTAGTAATGATGTAAGTAAGAACTTCAAACAATTTACAGATTGTGTGACACGAGCAACGAATAAGCATGTTCTATGTAAGACTTTAAATTTATCTCATAAAAAACTAATGAAACCATGGATAACAAAAGAATTACAAGTTTTAATTAAACAGAGACATACACTTCATAAGAAATTTTCCAAGAGACCACTGACATACGGAGAGGAGTATAGAAACTATCGAAATATGGTTAACAGAAAATCTGATTCTGCGAGGAAAGATTATTATAAATTGCAATTGAAATCAGCTTTCGGTAATAGCAAAAAAATCTGGAGTATACTTAATGACATACTACAAGTAAAGCAAATAAGAAAACCATTATTGAAGCACTCATGGTGAATGGTGAAATGATATCTGAACCCACTGCATTATGTAATGATATTAACTCATATTTTTCTTCAATAGGACAAGATTTAGATGCAAATTTACCAGCACCTGAGGTGTCATCTCTGCAATACCTACGTGTTTATTTTCCGTCTATGGATTTAAATCCCACAACCCCTGAGGAGGTTACCAGTATAGTTAAACAATTAAAAGATTCTTGCCCAGGTCATGATAACATTCATGTCAAAATTATGAAACTCACTGTATCAATAACACCTCCTATACTATAAAAATTAATTAATATTTCCTTTCAGTGTGGCATATTCCCAAGTATTTTTAAAGTAGCTCAAATTATACCTGTTTATAAAGGTGGAGATATGTTACAGTCCTCAAACTATCGTCCTATATCAATATTGTCAACTATTAGTAAGATTATAGAAAGGGCTATGTATGATAGATTATAAATAATCATTCTTAAACATAATTAATATATTGTCTAAAGATCAATTTGGGTCCAGGAAAAACTATTCTCCACAAGCAGCAGCAGTGAAATTAATAATTAGCATTCTACAGAACAACGATAAGGACCTTTTCACAATGGCTGCCTTTTTAGATTTAAAGAAAGCTTTTGACACAATTAATCATGATATATTACTAAAAAAGTTGAAATGCTATGGCGTCATAAATTAATAATTGCGATGGTTTGAGAATTCTTTAACAGGAAGAGAGCAATTTACAGAGATCAATGATGTAAAATCTTGCAATAGAATAATTAAAACTGGTGTTCCTCAGGGATCTACCTTAGGACCTCTTCTGTTCTTACTGTATATTAATGATTTAGTCCAGTCTACTGATATATTGAAATTCATATTATTTGCTGACGATACTACCATTTTTCATTCAGAACCAGACCTCCAAATTTTATAGAATATTATGAACCAAGAACTTGTTAAGGTATCAAACTGGTTTGTATCCAATAGATTATACTTAAATATACAGAAGACTCATTATATCATATTTGCAGGCAATAAATATATCAACCAAGCAAATGAAATAAGAATGGGAAACAATATCATTGAAAGAATTAGTTCAAACATTTTTTTTGGAGTTGTCATTGACGATAAACTGCTGTGGAAATCCCACGTTAATTATATGTATAACAAAATATCTAGGTCAGTAGGGATTATTTACAAGATAAAGGATAACTTGACTAGAGAGGCACTTATAATGTTGTACTACAGTTTAGTCTACCCTTATTTTCAATATTGTAATCTTGCTTGGGGCTCTGCATTGAAAACCATCATTCAGCCATTATTGTTATTGCAAAAAAGAATTGTCAGAGTAATATCAGGGGTAGGTTTCAGAGACCATACCGATCCTTTATTTTCAGATCTTGAAATACTAAAGTTACAGGACATCCATAAACTAGAGCTGCTAAAATTTGTATATAATCAGGTAAAGACTCCCACTGTAATAACTTTTAACAGAGTATCAAGCGTACATAGCCAAAATTTAAGGAATAGAAGCCTATGACGACCTCCACAACCACGCTCAGAATCAAGCAAATGGTTTGTAGTATATTCAGGATGTCTTGCCTGGAATGAGTTGCCAGATGAACTAAGATTAATAGACAATAGTGTCACATTTAAAATTAAAGTAAAAAAGTATATTCTCAATGCACATTGATAGATAGTTACAGTACTGGATGTAGCAATATGAATATATAAAGTAAGAGCTACTATGTATAACAATTGCTATGTAATTACGATGTTTTAAATATAAATGAAGTCGTGTTTTCCTAGAATTTATTGAATTTGATGGAGCTCTTTAAAAATGTTTACTCATTCAAAGAGCTCTGCCTTGTCAAATTTCTATATTATATTAATCATGATGTATATGTTTAATTGGGCAAATAAATGTTTTTTACTTTACTTTGACTGAGAGAGAGAGAGAGAGAGAGAGAGAGAGAGAGAGAGAGAGAGAGAGAGAGAGAGAGAGAGAGAGAGAGAGAGAGAGAGAGAGAGAGAGAGAGAGAGAGAGAGAGAGAGAGAGAGAGAGAGAGAGAGAGAATGGATGAAGGAACAGAATGACATAACAAATCAGTGTAATTCTTCCTAAGGGCGAGTGTTTGTCTCCCTCAGATTTCAACAAGGCGCGGGGCCACGACCAGGGGCGTGAGGACTACCTGTCAGACCTTAACGGACGCCGTCCGGAAGTCATGGAACATCCCTCTCCTCAAGTATTCGTAAGGCTACTCACTCTCTTTCTCGTTATTTTTCTTTTGCTTTTCGTTTCCTTTTGCTCCTCCTCGCCGGGAATAATTATCCTTCGCTTCCTCACAGTGACTGTTAAGCTGCCTAATTATTTATGTCACTTTTGTCAAGCTCGAGTTAATGGAAAATGATATGGTAATCGGTCAAAGTCAATTTCAAGGCTGACGACTGTCCCAAGATAGACATTCGTGTGTTTATTAATCTTACGTCAATAATTGGGCACAGACGTCACCAGAACTCATGTCAAATGAATGCTTCCACTCCGGCGTTAGTTGGTCAGGACTTTATGCGGTTTGATCAGTACCGGAATAAGATGTGTCGCCGCGTCTTTTTTCTATTTTAAGAGATCAAAATATATCTTACGAGCGGTAAAGTGCAGATTCATTAAAATGTAGTGACTTGTCGTAACTTGGCTTATTACGGCGTGTTGACCAGAACACTTCAGCAGTCACATAAAACTGACAAGTGTTGAAAATTACAACGCGCCGCGCCGTTGGAGTAAATACAAAAATTAAATATAATAATAAAAAGATGTGCCTCGTTTATTGTATGAGATATCATTGTCTCGATTGTAGGACAGGTGCTACAATTTGAAGTCAGTTTTTGCTGATATTCGTAGAAGCCACGCCTTGACGGGTTGGAGAGGGGTGTGCCTGCAGGGTGCCGGCTCTGCGCACGTTGCGGCGTTGGCAGTAATGTTAATGCTCCTCAAAAAAGTGTTGGACAATGGCTCCAACATAATAGTTGTGTCTCAGAGTGCAGCAAGGAAAATATCCCTTTAGGTGCCCCGCGTGGCTTCCATGCGTGTGCTGAACCTTGGCCTGAGTACTGATTGCTCCCACAGGCCCGTGGGAGCAAAGCAAATTTTGAGCTTTCCACGTCATGTTTCCCCCTGATTAAATGTTTTAGGCATTAAATCAATCAATCCCCCTGATTTAATGCGCGTTAAAGAATACATGCTTATTTATTATTTACGCAAGGAAATGCATGTCTGCTCATTTAATTTGATTTCCCTAGCTTCTGTTGCACGTAATGTAGATTTTTACGCCGTTACAATTTTATACTTAGCTAGCAATAACTGCCTTACTCCTTCTGACAGAGTTCCGTTCATGTAAATTTGGGGTTATCTCCTCCTTGGAATTATCTCTGTTTAGCTTTGAAATTATAGACATGCAGGTCCATCGTCATTATAAGACAAACATTGCCTAGATAAGTTGTGTTAACCCCTTCACGACCAGATCTTTCCCTTCCTATACAAAATTGTATGTTGTTAGCCATAAAATTACGAAAAGTAACTGAATATAAACTGCCCCGCTACCACAGGCAGCAGCAGGGACAGCAGCAGGTGCCTACCAACGTCAACGTGAGTCCAGGCTTCCGGGATGGCGTTCTTAAGAACATAAGAACATAAGAAAATAAGAAAGCTACAAGAGGCCGTGAGACCTACACGAGGTAGTTCCTGTTACTTAACACTACCTACATCCACTTTTCATCCCCATCCAATTTATCCAGCCTCAATTTAAAACTCTCTAATGACTCTGCACTAGCTACCTGTCTACTGAGTCCATTCCAATAATCTACCATCCTATTTGTGAACCAGTTTTTCCCTATTTCTTTTTTTAAATCTACGCTTTTTCAGCTTGAATCCATTACTTCTTGTTCTACCCTGGTTAATAGCCATAAGAACTTTTCCTACCTCTCCTGTATTAAATCCCTTTATCCACTTAAAAACTTCTATCAGATTGCCTCCTACTCTGTGTCTCTCGAGTGAGTGTAATTTTAATAGCTTCAATCTCTTCTCATAACTGAAGGTACGCATCCCTTGAATAATTTTGGTCATCATTATCTGCGCTGATTCTAACAAGGCTATATCCATCCTGTTATATGGAGACCAAAACTGGGTCACCAGTGTCTCCAGGGGTCTCCATAGTCTAGGTGAGGTCTGACTAGAGCCAAATAAAGCCTTAGAATAACTTCCGCACTTCTTTTTTAACACTTCTGGTAATGAATCTTATGAAATAAATTTTAGCCCCACGACGCCTCGACGCTCTGCCAGGATGACGCCTTACTGAGATCCGCCACGCCATGCATATTCGATATCTCTCCCTGCCAGATTTCCGTGAGTTGAAAAGCTACAATGGTAAGAATTGTAGCATATGATAGTGTGAGGCGGAAACAGGCGGCGGGTGTACCGGGGCCAGGGGCTACATTCAGAGAGGCTTACTTCCGGTCTTCACGACCTAGCGACTTCCAACAGCTGTTTTGGGCAACTTTTGGCATTCTGCGGGCAGATTGTGACGTACTTAAAGACGTTAGCGGCCTTTAAACTTAAAGACTGCCTAAGGGGTGGTGTAGAGGACGTAACATACATAAAAATACTCATAAATTGAGTATATATGATGTTTTCTGACTCAAGAACTGAACAGGGCAGGTATACAAATGAAATTAGGCCTTAAAACTATCTCCTATACACTCGTGGTGAGTTTATTATGGGGTGATGGGCCGAGTGGTGAACGGCGGCACCTCACCGAGACCCTGACCGAGACCACCTGGCTTCACCCCGGCGGGTAGCTGCCACTAACCGCCACGCATCAGACTGAAGGTATAATGGCTCCCTGTTCCTTAATAAAATCCCAAGCCCTTGTCCATCCAGCCGTGATGGGTATCTCCTTCTCCTTCTCCTCCTAGCCTTTTCTTGTAGCAGTTGGTGGTAGTTGTGGTAGTGGCAGCAGTAATAAAATATAAGCCGTGTAACACATTTCAGCGTGTTATTGGAGTGGTCTTCGTGTACTAAGACGATGCTTGGACGACAAAAACACGGCTTATATTTTATTACTGCTGCTATTGCTGCTGCTGCTACTGCAACTGCTGCCGGCTGCTGTGGGAAGGGTTGGGAGGAGGAAGAGGGGGAGAAGCAGGAGAGGGAGAAGCTAGGAGGAGGAGGAGGAGGAAGAAGTACCTTTTCTTATAGCAGTTGGTGGTGGTTGTAGTGGTGGCAGCGGTGATGGTAGTGGTGGTGGCAGCGGTGATGGTAGTGGTGGTGGCAGCAGTAATAAAATATAAGCCTTGTAACACACATTTCAGCAAGTGTTATTGGAGTAGTCTTCGTATAAGAAAAGGTTAGGAGGAGGAAGAGGAGGAGGAGAAGCTAGGAGGTGGAAGAGGAGGAGGAGGAAGGAGGGTGGAGCATTTTGGTGTGGATGATGAATTTGTTTATAAACACAGCTGAGAGCGTGGAAGCCTTGTGATTGGCTGAAACTTTTTGAGAAATACTATGTGATTCGCTGGCGAGGCTGTGACGTAATTGTACTCGCTCAGCCAATCAGCTATCGAAGCCTATAGTGACACCGTAGCGCCACTCCCATATCTCGTACCAGAATCCCCGCGACTTCCGGGTTGTACAAATAGAGGAAGTTAGTTAAGCTAAGCACCGTGCCCTTTAACTCTCTCTGAATGTCTGCCCTGGGCGTCATTTACGTCATTAATTACGTCACAGCCTCGCCAGCGAATCACATAGTATTTTCAAAAAGTTTCAGCCTTTCAGCCTTTAAGCCTCAGCACAAGGCTTCCACGCTCTCAGTTGTGTTTATAAACAAATTCATCATCCACACCAAAATGCTCCACCCTTCTTCCTCCTCCTCCACCTCCTAGCTTCTCCTCCTCCTCTTCCTCCTCCTAACCTTTTCTTATAGCAGCCGGCAGCAGTTGTAGCAGCAGCAGCAGCAATAAAATATTAGCCGTGTTTTTGTCGTCCAAGCATCGTCTTAGTACGAAGACCACTCCAATAACACTTGCTGAAATGTGTGTTACACGGCTTATATTTTATCACCGCTGCCACCACTACAACCACCACCAACTGCTATAAGAAAAGGTACTTCTTCCTCCTCCTCCTCCTCCACCTCCTAGCTTCTCCCTCTCCTTCTCCTCCCCCTCTTCCTCCTCCTAACCCCTTCCCACAGCAGCCGGCAGCATTTGCAGTAGCAGCAGCAGCAATAGCAGCAGCAGAAGCAGCAGTAATAAAATATAAGCCGTGTTTTTGTCGTCCAAGCATCGTCTTAGTACAAAGACCACTCCAATAACACTTGCTGAAATGTGTATTACACGGCTTATATTTTATTACTGCTGCCACCACTACCACTATCACCGCTGCCACCACCACAGCTACCACCAACTGCTACAAGAAAAGGCTAGGAGGAGAAGGAGAAGGAGATACCCATCACGGCTGGATGGACAAGGGCTTGGGGTTTTATTAAGGAAAAGGGAGCAGACTTCAGTCTGATGCGTGGCGGTTAGTGGCAGCTACCCGCCGGGGTGGTGAAGCGAGGTGGTCTCGGTCAGGGTCTCGGTGAGGTGCCGCCGTTCACCACTCGGCCCATCACCCCATAACAAACTCATAATAAACTCACCACGAGGGTAGGAGATAGTTTTATGGCCTAATTTCATTTGTATACTTGCCCTGTTCAGTTCTTGAGTCAGAAAACATCATATATACTCAATATATGAGTATTTTTATGTATATTGCGTGCTCTACGCCACCCCTACTGTGGCCGCTATGTTTTGACAGCGTAACGTCTTTAAGTACGTCATCAATCTGCCCGCAGAATGCCAAAAGTTGCCCAAAACAGCTGTTGGAAGTCGCTAGGTCGTGAAGACCGGAAGTTAGCCTCTCTGAATGTAGCCCCAGGTCAGCCACAAAGCCCGCCTTGTTGACGCGTGAGTGGCGGCGGCAGTGTCAAGAAATCCCCCCTCCCCCCTTATAAGTTACGTGCAATAGCGATTTTAGATAACCTTTAGGAAGACACTAACAATGTATTATCATTATTCTACTGCGCCGTGACTATCTGGGCTGTTTAGAAGGATGAGTATACACAGTTTTGTATGGATGGTCTACTTGAGTACACACGAATGTGTTTGTATTTTGCTTCACACACCTTTCGGGGAAACAAAGGAGGGTGGACTCCTTCCAAGGGTTGCGGTAGCTTTCTTAATCTGTCTGTCAAACACCTTTATTATGTATTAAGGATTCATCTAAGACAGGAGTGGGGAACGTCCGGCCCGCGGGCCGTATAAGGCCCGCTAAACTATTTGGTCAGACCCTGCCAAGGCAACCACAGACGAGACTCGAAATCCAATAAATCGAGGAGCTTTTTTTTCATATCAACATAAATTGTTATTAAATGCATGCATAATACATATAACGTACATTTTAAGGGACAAGCACGTCCATTACGGGACGGATTAGGGACACTTAGGCCTGGTTCACACTTCATGTTTTTGCTGGACGTAGTCTACGTACATCTTGGCATCAGTGACTCACAGTACGTCACAGTGACGTCACTTCCTGGCGGTGTAATGTGAACACAGGCTCCCCGCGACCACCACATTGCTGGAGCAGTGATGACGTCACTGACCTTGAAAGACGCGCGTCGCAGCTCACATTATTCTGAGCTCCCAATTCTTTCTACGTGGCTGCGTGAGTGGCGGGGCGACGTCACTGTGACGTCACTGATCGCCACGCCCACGTAGACACGGACAGCAAAAACGTGTAGTGTGAACTCCGCCATAGATGACGGGACAGACACGTATAATTCACGTATGGTTCTCGTCGGCTAAAAAAAGCGGGCAGATTTTTTAGTTGATAGTTTTGTATGGCCCGTGAATAATGTCATGAATATCCAAATGGCCCTTGCTAGTAAAATGGTTCCCCACTCCTGATCTAAGACATCCGCCTGGTGGGTTGTTTGTACTTTTTGTTAAGTGATCGAGGTCAAAGGCAAGGGCGTCAGGGAAGTGGGTTTGCGGCACCTAAAAGAAAACAAAAGCTAAGTAACTTACATTAGAGTATTTTCATCGCTGGGTAATGTATATGATTCCATCCATATTAGATTTATCCCCTCCCACTTTTGACTAATTAAAGTGAAGGTCGACCGACAATCGTTATTTTTTTAAGTGTTTGTGGGATTAGATCTTTCTTGCAATCATTTTTTCTACAAACATTTTCTGCATCTTGAGGTTGTGATAGTCACTATCGGGACTCAAATTTTTTAAGGATGATAATAACTATTATTGATAACAATGATATAATAACAACGATTGGGATGACCACGGTAGTGGTGGTGTCGCCACATCCTGGCCAGCACCACACTACCACTAGCAGTCCTTACAAGTAGTAGTAACAGCACAGTAAGTAACACCACCAGTACGGTAGTATTTCTTAACTAGCACCTGAGGTCACACAGTAATTGGACCAGCTGCTACCTACACACACACATGTTCACATCTATGGTTTCATTAGTTTGGTTTGACGTGTACTGGACGTTAAGTGTGGCAGCCGTGGTGGTCTCTTGAAGCCGGTTTGTTGGTGGTACCGTGTGTAATGATTTGTATATTTCCAGGAGGTACTGATCAATAAAATCTTGAGTAATGAATGAGATCACTAACTCCATATGAGGGGAAGAGGTTCTTGACTTCAGAAAACTACAATATTAAGAATGGAGGAAGAGATTTTTTTTTTTTTTTTTTTTTTTTTTTTTTTACATCACAGGGAACTGGCCAAGGGCACAACAAAAATGGGTAACACAAAGCCCGCTTAGTTGCCAGTCCCTATAAAGAAGACAGTAAGAGAATAAAATAAAAACAAAGGGGTAGGCCAATTCAGTTCGGGAGGTGTCTTGTTACTCTTCTTTTGAAAAGATTTAAGTCATAGGAAAGTGGAAAAATAGAAACAGGAAGAGAGTTCCAGAGTTTACCAGTGAAAGGGATGAAAGAATAAAGATACTGATTAACTCTTGCATTAGGAAGATGGACAGAATAGGGATGGGAATGAGTAGAAAGTCTTGTGCAGCGAGGCCCCGGGAGTGGGGGAGGCATGCAGTTAGCAAGTTCAGAAGAGCAGTGAGCATAAAAATAACGGTAGAAGAGAGCAAGAGAAGCAACATTGCGGCGGTGATTTAAAGATTGAAGACAGTCAGTCAGAGGAGAGGAGTTGATGAGACGAAAAGCTTTTGACTCAACCCTGTTTAGGAGAGCTGTATGAGTGGATCCTCCCCAAACATGTGAGACATACTCCATACATGGGCGGATAAGGCCCCTGTAGAGAGCAAGCAATTGGGAGGGAGAAAAAAAAGGACGCAGACGCCACAGAGAAGGTCCTCCATCCCCCTCCCCTTCCCTCATTTCCACAACCAGCAGGTCCTCAATTGCCTCCTCTCCTCCCGTGCTCTCCCTCACAACCACCCTTATCGCCTATCCCCAGCCTCTTGTAAATACCCTTCACCTCATTACTTTCACCAATCTACTTCCTGGCGCCCTCATCACCCCCTCCAACCCCCTATCCCTGACACCCCCCAACACCCTCGCCTACTTATCCCATACACTCATAAAAAAATCCTTATTGTAGTATATATAATGTTTTACGCTCTCTTCACTGTCAGTTTCTCGTAAATAGGCGTGAGAGGAAGCCGCTAAAGTTGTACATTTTCAATCATACTTTTCCCTCATCTTTCGGTCAGCCGGGCTGCCAGTTTTAAATGCTGTTATACGTTATACTATTGTTGCCTATCACTTAGCCAAGCTCTGATCCAACGAAGAACCTTCCCATCTATTCCATGAGCCTTAACCTTATTTAAGAGTCGTTCGTATGGTACTTTGTCGAATGCCTTACTAAATGTAGCGCCCCCCTCTTTATAGGTTTATTACTTTGACGTTAATTCAAGAGGGCTCCACAATTCTGGCTATTATGCTGCCACCACCCACAATAAGTGGGAAAAAAAAGGTTATAAGATTAAGAGAATATGTTAGAACTAATGGGTGTAAAAGATAACAACTCGTTATCTTTATCTTAGTATATTGTCTGTTTACTGATTCACCAGTAATTACTTCCCAACACCTTCCTAACCTAAATCATTAACGTATCTTTCCACTTAATAATATGCTTAATGCTAACCGCATCGACACGACGCGAGTATTAGCTCGTGGTCACGAATGTAATCATATGTACACTCTCTAAACCTAAATCATTAACGTATCTCTCTTTACTGTAATAATATGCTTAATGCTAACCACTTCGACACGACGCGAGTATCAGCTCGTGCTCACGAACGTAATCATATATACACTCTAAACCTAAATCATTAACTAAAGTTCCCGTCACTGATTTGCTGAGTCAATTATCACTGTCCACACACTCCAGCTATAAGACTAATCATTAGCTGTAATCCTGGTGTTCACACAGAGGCGTTCACAGGTGTTCCCCCCACAGCTCATCCAGCCGTCTCATCCAGCCGTCTTTTCACAGCTACCTTGGACCCTTATCCAAGGGTGAAAACCACACCTCCCCTGCACGACTCAACACTGTGACACGTGGACCGCTACAGCCAACTAATATGGCGTCTCCCTTCCTCCTTGCCTAGCCAGCTGACGTTGCCAGCTACCGCTGGTATAAAAATATATCACAATATATTTTTATATAGTGATTCAGAACTGAGGAGTGGAGGAAAATTACTCACTTCATTACTTGACATTTATATATTACTTTACCCCCTCCCATTCAACGTAAACTCTTCGTCAGTCATGAGTCAAAAGTTTTAACCCATTTTTCCGCGTTACACTAAACTCCAGGTATATTATATCATAATCCTTATCATTATCTACAGTCTCATAAACTTTCCTAAAAAAACTCAATCAATTGGTGAGACATGACCTACCCTTGGTGAATCCATGTTGTGAATCATTGATCAAACTATGTTTTTCTAAGTGCTCGCTAATGTTTTTTGAAAAGATAGATTCCAATAATTTACCTACCACTGACGTTAGACTAACGGGTCGATAATTTGACTTTAGTCCTCTGTCCGTTATAAGAATATAAGAAGGTGAACTGATACAACGTGTCCCTCATATCATATTTTTGGGTTAGAATATCGATGAAAATTCAAATTGGAGCTGTCATATTAATCCGCTGAGTACCAGCTAAATATAATAAAAAGTACACCCACAGCCCAGCTGATATTTTTTTGTCATTAAAAAGTGAAAATGAAGAAAACTAAAATTATCACTCTTCTCGAAAAAATGGGGGTTCTAGGGGGAGTGAGGCACCCTCAGACATCAGCTAATTTAAGGTTTCCGCGCTCCTAGCCTGAGCGCTGAAATGAAAAGCGCTGCCATGCTGCGCTGAACGCGCAGCATGGCAGATGTACGATGGGTCCAGTTTTCGGGTAGCGGTTTTTTTCACACCACCCGAGCATCATGTGTGCCTTCATAGTTCATATATACCACGTATGTATCACATAATGTCATAATAAATCAATTTCAAGTGTGATAAGTTGATATAGTAAAGTTTTGTAAATGAGCACGAGTGGCAGCAGCGCCCTCGCGTCCCGGTAACCATGGCGACGGGCGGCCATGATGGATTTGTACCCTTTCTATCTGTATCCTTGTGTAGGATGTCCTTTGTCCCTCGGTAATGACTCATGCGCATCCCCCGTCCCAACAAGCCTATACCTGAGGGTTGCTACGTATATAAGGCATATTCTATACCAATCTAAAGTCAATAGCTATCATAGAACAGGAGTAAATAAGGTCTAAGGTCGCAGAGAAAAAAGTGGATAAGCTCGCGCCTATAATCCGCCCCTTCCCCCCCCTCTTCCAAGACGGCGTGCCCATGCAGTTGTCGGGTACCGCCACTGTTGCCCCACATATCAAGCAGTGCCCCATACCATTTTCATGCCATTCCATACCATATAAGCCGCGTACCAGATTTTTACATGGCGGACGCACAGGGTGCGTCACTGTGACTGGGCGTTGCATAAATACTGGACGCATCACGTGCGTCGCTGGTATCCAGCGGGTTAATAAGGTACATATGTACAAAACTATCAAGAATATGTGGCATACTATATTGCGTCCGCCATCAACTAACAACAGAGTGTATGTTATGTATTTATTACACTTTATGTTACCCTCACCTCATCAACTGCTCTACTGTGTCTCCATATGGGGTTGTACATGGCATGTACATTTTTGAATAAATTATTAGTAGCCCAAAATTAGATTATTAGATGTATTCTTTTCATTGATAAATTTGATTCTACTACCCATAATTATGCTCAGTTAAATATATTAAATTTTAAATTTATTAAAATGTATTATGTATTGTTGCCTTTTTTTATAGAAAATGAGAATATATATCCATTTAACAAACTTAATAAATTTGTTGCAAGTATTCCTAATACTAGGGGTAGTAATATTATTCTAGTGACTCCACAATAGAAAAGTTGCCTAATCATTTTTTTTTCTTCAGTTTGGCCAATATGATTCCAAAACTTAAAAATCACAATAAACATTATAATTTCAAAGGAAAAAGGCAAAAAAAATATATTCATAAGGTTTAAAGCTGCCAAAATGTCACGTGACTGTAAAAAGCTCCAACGTGGTCGTGACGTCATCAGATGGACACACGTGGGAGGAAACCGAGGCATCAAAGTGATTGTGGAGCATGCCTCGGTAACACCAACACTGATCTTGTGTTTGCCGATGTAGCAGTAATCTTTGTTGTGTCGCTGTAGGTCTCGGTGATGGCCCTCGATGCGCTGCACGAGGAGGCAAAGCCTTTGGGACTTGAGGTATAATGGCTCAAGCCCAAGAAACCAGGTGTTTGGAGGCTTACTAGATGCAACAGTACAGTATGTTCATGCGTGAAGCGAAGACATTGAGATCCTGGAAAGTCTTACATACCTTGGTAGCGCAGTCCATAATGACGGCGGGGCACGTCAAGAAGACTTCCGGCGGATTGGCATAGCCCACGGTGTTATGGACTCGCTCCGCACGAGTATTTGGCGTTGTCGGTACCTATGCAGAAGGACAAAGATCCGGATCTTCAAGTCGCTTGTGATCCCTGTCTTACTATGACTTACCCTGTCTTACATATTACTATGGTTGTGAGACATAGACACTAAATAGCGACTTGAAGAGGGGAATCGATGCCTTTGGTAATAAGTGGCTTCACATCATCATGGTGTATCGCTGGCATAATTACGTATTAAATCAGTGATTGCAAGGTGAGACTGAATCGAGGCCTATTACTAGCATAGTTCGGCAGCTCCATCTTCGACTCTATGAACATGTGGCACGCTACCCTGAAACCGATCCTTCCCACCGGGTAGTATTGTAGCGTAACAGACAATCCGGCGTGGAGAAGGCCAAGGGGGCGCCAACAAGGATCGTGGCTGGGGCAGGTTGATGTTTCCTGTCGAGAGTTACTTGTTATGGTAAGGGAGCCTACATGGGGACTCGCGCATGGTGACCCCGGGAATGGCGTCGTAAGGTGGGCGAAGCGACGCGTCTCCCGGCGTATGCCTCCAATGTTTGATTGATCGGGATAAAAATACTGATGCTGTGTACATAGCATCTATGCCTTCTCTATTTATCTCGTATCGGGAGTAAGGTTTATGTTTATCTTATTGGATTCTAGGAAACATTATCTCTTGAACTTCCGTCGCAAATCATTACTTTAATATATATTGACATGTTGCTTATAAGGAGGAGAGAGACAAGGGTTTACGTGCGCTTCACTCTTCTTATACTTGTGACCTGCATCGCCTCTGTTCTTCTCTGCCGCTGACAATTATTAATGCGAATTTGGCTTCAGTTAGGAGGTTAAACCGTTGGGTTAGCTTAGATTAGGTTAGGTTCATGAATCAAAAGGTGGGATTAGGTTAGTAAATTTTGTATATCTCCTATATACACTCCTCCCAATTAAATACATCTCATGTCTCCAAAATTAGTGATTTGCGACGCAAAACTCAGGGAGTAAAAGTTTCTCAGAATTCATCAAGGTAAACAGAAATCACATTCCCAATTGCGTAGTTTAATCCTTTGATTAATTGTGGTATTATAGGTGAATACCACCAGATTATATTACTATATTTAATGCATCTTAATTTATACCCAAATCTATAATAATATATACATAGGTAGAATTTTTATTCGTCTCCCTTTTTGACAGGGGAGGCGTCAAATTCCACCATTCAAATTAATACCATTCTCCTAATTAGAGAGCGGTTTTACTGGATAATTTCCACAACTGGGGGCTGGCGAAAAATGAAGGTTTGCTTCAGGTAATTTGAACCCCTTAAATGAGGTTTCTCCAAGTGGTTTTACACTTTAAATTAGCTTGCCTTCGAGGTCGGGAATCCCCTGAGTTGGCCTGCCAAGACGCAGACTTAGAGTCCTCATTTACCTCTTCAGCTAACTCTAGGGGAATCAAATTATTTACCGTCCGCACACATCGTTGTCCCCTCACTAGTAACTCCACTGACCTCACAATCCCCTTTCCATCAGTATGCAATTTTGCTATTTTTCCTAGAGGCCATTGCGAACGAGGCATAGCTCCCCTAAGGATTACTATATCTCCTACTTTAATTGGACTTAGATTTTCTGGCTGTTGAGCCCCACAAGACTTTTCCCTTAGACTCAGTAAATAATCTGCTCTCCAATGCTTATCCACTGACCTTAAAATTTTACTTAAGGTGTGATAACCTTCCCGGAGATGTTGAGCCGGGTCATTTATTGTAGTATCTTGTATATCTTCCCCTGTATCTATTAAAGGAAAGGGTTCCAGTCTTCTCCCATAAATTAAATGCCGCAACACTTGAATAAATGTTTCGGCACTTAAATCATCAGCTATTTCTAAATGAACAGCCCTTGTAGAGGTGCAAGTAAATAAGCAGACATATACTTTCTTGGGGGGAGCATTATCTCCTGTAATTATTATTGCCCCAGTATAGTCGACACCAGCTACCTCAAATGGTTTTAATAATTTTACTCGATCCATGGGGAGTTCAGGGGGCCTGGGATAGGTGATCAGTCTTCCCTCATATCTCTAGCATTTGATACAAAATTTGAGGTAGTATTTAACTGCCTGTCTACCCTGCGGTATCCAAAATTCCCTCCTGAGATAGGCTATGTGTCAGCCATTCTGCCATGTAACGAGTTCCCATGAGGTTCATTCACTAGCAATTTAGTAAGATGATGACGTTTGGGAATTAGCATGGGATTGCAAGTTTTATCGGGAAGATCAGCATTCCAAATTCTTCCTCGACACCTAATGATGCCCTCATTATCTAGGTACAGACCTAATGATTTGATAAGTTTGTTCCTACGGGGGCTGGCCGAGGCTAAGAGCTGATATTCCTCAGGAAATTCCTGCTTTTGTATTGTTCTAACCCAAAACTTCAAAGGATCAGAACTATCCCACTTTATGAATTTGAAGACCAATTTAGTAATCTTTAATAGTTTGCTTAATAAGGAAAACCTTTTTATATCCATAACAGGATCTGGGATCAATATAGATTCCATAATTATATCTTCTGATATGACTGACTTACTATAGACCTTTTGCTTAGGCCATTCATTATTATTTTTCAGCCAGGTAGGACCTTTAAACAATAATCCTGTATTTAGTTTGAGGATAATTGTTCCTCTGGACAAAATATCAGCTGGGTTTTCCTTGGTAGCAACATGATTATAGTGAAATGTGGAACCTAAATAATTTATCTTACCAACACGGTTCCTGACATAAGGGATTTTTGTGTTATGTTTCACTAACCAGTGTAGGCAAATTTCACTATCGGTCCACATATATACTTCACCAATTTGTAATAAATTACTTTGATATTGTGCTAATTTAGTGCCTAATTATAATGCAGTCAGCTCCATTTGAGGCAATGTTCTAGGCTTAATTGGGGCAACCCGAGCCTTAGACATAATTAAATTACATTCCTCTCCTGCTTTAAGATAAGCACCGTCTAAGAAAGTGCACCATATGCACTTTTTGAAGCATCACAAAGTATGTGTAGTTGCTGGGGTTGTCGCCCATCAGTATTTATTCTCCTAGTTATGTGTGTGAACTTCATTTATCTTATTGAACTCAGATTTTATAGTCTTCCATTCTGTTGTATAAGCCCACTTATAAGATGATCCGACCACTTTTTTTTTTTTTTTTTTTAGCAGCCTATTAGCGAGAATTGTGAAAACAAAAGTGGGTTGCGAGAATTGAGGAAGCCTTGATGTAGGGTGATGGGTAATGGGTGAGTGAATGGGTGGGGTGATGGGTAATGGGTGTGGGGTGATGGGTGAGTGAATGGGTGGGGGGTGATGGGTGAGGGAATAGGTGGGGGGTGATGGGTAATGGGTGAGTGAATGGGTGAGTGGTGATGGGTAATGGGTGAGTGAATGGGTGGGGGGTGATGGGTAATGGATGAGTGAATGGGTGGGGGGTGATGGGTAATGAGTGAGTGAATGGGTTGGGGGTGATGTGAATGGGTTGGCGTTAATACATACGATGGGTAATGGGTGAGTGAATGGGTGTGTGGTGATGGGTAATGGGTGAGTGAATGGGTGGGGGGTGATGGGTAATGGGTGAGTGAATGGGTGGGGGGAATACATACATTTCTACATCCATGATTTCAGGAAAGTTAGAAGGGGCTATCTGGAGAGTCCGTGTTTGGTGGGCCGAAGGCCCACCAAACACAGGTGGTGGGCCGAAGGCCCACCAATAGCCCTCCGCAGGAGCTAGCCATGAAGTCCGCCCGGAGGGCGGCTTTGCGGCTAGTATATATATATATATATATACAGAGGGGGATGGACATGCAGCCATGCCCCATCCCCCTTTTAAAGTAAAATTATAATACATATATTATATATATATATATATATAATATATATATATATCCGTTAAGTACAAATTGTATTTTATTTATTAGTTAGTATTTTTAGATAATATAGGATTACTTTATTGCTTTATAAAAAATAAAAAAATAAATAAAAAATAAAAAATCTTTTAGATGTTCGCTTTTTAGCATTGTAGTATATTAATTTTTTTAACTATTTTTAGCCTGATGATGCCAAGTGTCTTTGGCGAAACGTTGCGCATAAACAACCCCAAGAATGACGAGTGTCTTTGTCACCCTGAAATATCGATATATATATATATATATATATATATATATATATATATATATATATATATATATATATATATATATATATATATATATATATATATATATTATAATTTTTCCTTAAAGGGGGGATGGGGCATGGCTGCATGTCCACCCCGCTCTGTACGCCACTGTCTACTATTATTACTATACTCCTATCGCTGCTGTTAATACTACTCCAACTCGCACTCCCACTACTACTCCTACTTCTACTACTACTACTACTACTACTACTACTACTACTACTACTACTACTACTACTGTCTACGGTAAATATTCCGCAGAAGTTGGCGGCCGCCAACCAGCCGAGGCAACCGGGCAATCGCGCACCATCAGATGTGCATATTTAACTATACAAATATTAACTATACAAAACCTAAACCAAACCTATCTTAAACCTAACCCAAACATAACCTAAATTTAACCTAACCTAACTTAAACGTAACCTAGCCTAGCCATAATTATTTACAAATAAATGTTTTATTTTTGCTTTCCGCAAGTGAATAACTACTGGATAATATACTGAGCAGAAAATAATTGAGAAAGAGTAAGCTGTAAGGCCTGTGCAGACCTCTAACTTCTGTGGAATATCAACCACTACTACTACTACTTTCACCATCATCACTACTGTGTGTGTCACAGTGGAGGAGCGCACCCTTACATGCCGCTTGCATGAGAGAGAGTAGTGTTTACCGGCATGGGAGGAAGCGATGCTCATCATAGCGACAGACAGTTGCTGGGCCACTTTTACGTTGTTGGGCATTTTGACCACATGCTTGTTTCTGTATTGGTACCATTCATAATTATACCAACATAATTGAAAAAAGCGTGGTGATTCCGAGAGAGTAATTGCCAAATTCAATGCGAGGAAAAGTATGGGAATTATAAGGAGTTGAAGCAAAAAAGTTAGAGAAAATGTTTATACACCATTTCATTTTGCTCTCATTATCTTACTATAATGTAGTTTAGTATGATATTGTATTTGCTCATAACAGGTAACAATGTCTTGTGAGCATGATGGTATGCTCATTAGACCTAAATATCACTAGATAGCTTGATAATACCGGGTAAGAGTACAGGGGCCAGATGCTGAGAGTGAGCTAGGGCGCCCTATCCACTAGGGCGCCTGTGGTAAGGCGAAACGCCCTCCCACCGCAATGCTCAGTCGAGACTGCTGCCTTAGTGGCACCGCTAAAGGCGCTGAAAACTAAGGCATGGTCAGACCCTGACTTAGTGAGCTGCTGTGGGCCTTTGACAGACATTCATCTTCTGTTTATAAAGCAAATACAGCCTTGTTTCAGTTCCTACAACGTAACAATTGGTGTTTACGTATTAATAGTGTTGCAAGGTGTGTATGAATTGATCGTGCAAGACTAATGCGGCATTATAGGGTGTTATATGCTGGTGATAAGAAATGTTGTGTTGTGTGTTGGTTAGGGGCGGGTGGCGGGCGGCGGGCGGCAGGAGCTCCGCCCGCACTAAAATGTTGTGCTATTACACGGTATTATCATACTACCAGATGATATTTAGGACAGCTGAACATAGTATCATCTTCACGAGACATTAGTGCATATCATGAATGCATAAAACTTGCAGTAAACTATACCTATAATAAGATAATGAGAGCAAAATGAAATCGTGTATAAACTTTTTTTTTCACCTTTTTTATTCATCTTCTCCTTTTTCCTGGAATGTTGCTTGCATTAAATCTTCACTCACTGTCCCGGAATCGGCACACCTTAACGATTATCATGGTGTATGGCACGTCCTAATGCAAAAATATACAAGTGGTCAAAACCTGCGTTGAACGTCAAACTTGTGATGAAACAGCTTTTGGCGGGGGAGAGCGGTGTGTCCTTGCCATAAGTGCTTGGTTAGGGAGGGAGGGACAACATTCCTTGCTTCAGCAGAGAACGTGTTCAAGCCTTGTGATTGGTCGAAGCTGCCTAAGCAGCGCTCAGATAGGCAACGTGATTGGCTAGTAGGATTCTCGGACCACGCCCACGCCATAGGCTTTGGAGGTGTAAGGCAGTGCAAAAGCGCCTGAACTTTCGACTGTACATGGGCTTTAGTCGGTGCCTTAGCCGGGCCGTTACAAAAGCGCCTGAAGACGGGTAAGGCGCTCTTTCGCNTCTCAATCTTAGGGATACGCGGGGGCCGTCGCCTCGCCCACCTACGGCCACTCCGGGGGTCACAGCGCGAGTCCATGCGGCTCCTTTCCCTACCAAGCAGCTCTCGACAGAAACATAACTTGCCCCGCATGAGCCTTGTGGGCGCCCCCTTGGCCCCCTCCACGCCGGATTTTTCCCCTACGGGAAAACAACCCAATGGGAAGGATCGGTTTCAGGGTAGCGTGCCACATACCCATATAGCGAAGTTGGCGCTGACGGACTATGCAGGTAATAGGCCTCGATTCAGTCTCACGGGGTAATCGTTTGATTTGACACGAAATCATCCCAGCGATACCCCATGATTTGCAAAGGGACACTTATTACCAAAGGCATTGATTCGTCTTTTCCCAAGTCACTATTTAGTGTCCATGTCTCAAAACCATAGAGTAAGACAGGGATCACAAGGGATTTGAAGATCCGAATCTTTGCCCTTTCCTGCACAGGTACCGACAACGCCAAATTACCCCCCGCTGAGCGAGTCCATAACACCGTGGGCTATGCCAATCCGCCGTAAGACTTCTTGACGTGACCCGCCGTCCATTATGGACTGCGCTACCAAGGTATGTAAAACTTTCCAAGATCTAAATGTCCTCGCCCCCACGCATGAACAGACTGTACTGCTTCATCTAGTAAGTCTCCAAACACCTGGACCTTGGTCTTGAGCCAGGAGACCTCAAGTCCCAAAGGCTTTGCCTCCTCGTGCAGCGCCTCGAGAGCCATCACCAGGACCCCCAGCGACTCAGAAAAAGATTACGCATCATCGGCAAAAACAAGATCAGTGATCTTGGTGTTGCCGACGGAGCCCCACAATCACTTTGATCTACAACCTTGTCCAATCCCCAGCCCCATACAAGCGTTGAAAAGGGGATGGGGCAAGGACGCACCCTTGCCTCACTCCTATATTCACGGGAAAAGAAGCTGGATACACCTGCCCCACACTTCACAGCACTCTCAGTCCCAGAATACAGACCAGGGTTTTCAAAACCCAAAAGTCCTTGCAGGGAATCCCCGAAGTCGCAGAAGATCCCAAAGTGAATCACGATGCACTGAGTCAAACGCCTTTTTGAGATCAACATAGGCTGCAAGCATCCCTGTCGAAACTCACGTCGGCGTTTCACCCGGGGCACGAAGCGCTAGGATACGGTCCGTTGTTGACTTACCAGGCGGGGAACCCAGACTGCCTGAGGTCTCTGATGCTTCACCAGATGACAGCGAATCCGTGTCAGCAATAGATGGGCAAGCACCTTGCCTGGTACGCTGAGCAGGTAATACCCGGTAATTGGGTTTCAGTCCCGACGGTCCCCTTTCCCTTTCCACATAGGGACGACCAGCCCCCCTTTTCCCGTCGGAGGAATGGTACCTGATTGCCACACGGGAGTCAGGACAGCATGCAACCCGCGGATCATGGCCTCACCCCAGCTTTGAGGGGCTCCGCACTGAATTACAAACACCAGCTGCCTTTCCACCCCTCAATTTGCTACAGCCTCTCTGACTTCGTCAAGAGAGGGTGCGGTTTCGTCAATGGGAGGATCGCATCCATGCCCCGTAACCCAGTGGTGTGAAGCTGCTCAGTTGGAGGGTCCACCGTGAACAACTTGCCCAAAGTACTCAGCCCAACGAGCCCTCTGCCCATCCATGCCGACACGAGGCACCCCTCTGCTGTTCAAATAGCACTCGCCCGAGAAGGAGAAATTTGAACGGAGCTTCTTCAGGGCTCGGTAGGCGGGTCGGAGGTCATTAGCGTTCAAATGACCCTGGGCATCCTCAGCGAGACTCCTGACATCCCTTTTCCTTTTTCCTTCCCCAAAGGGGGGTTTCTAGTCCGGCGTGACAGAGCCCTGTGTGGCCCCGGGGTTCCCACCCAGCCTGGCAGCCGCCCTCTCCTCGATTTTCTCCAGCGTCCCCGTCGAGACAAAACCACCCCTTGGCCCTGGGCGCCCCCCAATAAAACCCCTTGGGCACCCTGTAGAGTTTAAATTTTTAAAGGTCCCCCACAGTTTTTACAGGGTCCACGAGACCCCCCCGAGCACATAAAACCGATTTGAGACGCCACCGCATACTCATGAGAAAATGCCAAGTCCTTCATTTCTCAAGATAAAAACCCCAGTGGGTTTCCCTTTTGAGATTTTTAGGGACGGGACATGAAGCTTAAGTGTGAAACCCAAAAAGTCTGTGTTTGGGTTCCCAAAAGAATCAGCACCCCGGGTTTCCCCCTTTCCCAGTTCTGGGGGAAACCCTCCAACGGGGTACTAACGAGGTTTGGTCGTTTCCCCTTTAAGCTACCCCCCCGGGCAGTACATCCCATGTCCAGGGTGCAGCCCCTGGCCTTGATACCAAGAACCTGCAATTTTTAAACCCTTCGGGATCTTCAAATTTCAGAAGCAGAAAAACTTTTGGTGTTTCTGGGTCCCGGGAGCCATGGGGACCAACACAAACTCGTAGCCATTTAAAGGGAGAAAGGGAGTTTTAATTTTTTTACTGATGAATCATCTAAGTGGGTTTAAGGGTCGGTTTTTTGAACGGGTCCCCAATTCAGTCACTAGGGTTTTTCAAGTCTTCTTAGACCTATCTTTGTTTGGTGGGGGATTTTTCCCCTAAGAAAAAAGGATTTTCCCAATGCCAATCATTTCTCTGTAAAAACCATTTGCCAAGGAGCTCTAGGGGTAAGTAAAGGCCCTTTGAGCATTCCTTAACTTAGAGTTTTTTGTCCCGATGGATGATTTAATTTTTCTAACAATATGGGGGACCCTCCTACAAAATTTAGTAGCATTATCGCTAATCAATGCCGGGGGACACGACCCCCGGAGCCAAAAACCGCCGGAACATTTGAATAAATGTTTCGGCATTTAAAATTTCATCAGCTTTTTTCAAAATGAATAGCCCTTGTAGAGGGGCAATTTAAATAAGCAGACAAAATTCCTTTTTTGGGGGGGGGTTAATCTCCTGTAATTTTTATTGCCCCAGTTAGTCGACCCCAAGCTCCCTCAAATGGTTTTAATGATTTACTCACCCCCATGGGGAGTTGAGGGGCCCCGGGATAGGGACAGTTTTCCCCTCATACTCTTGTTTTGATACAAGTTTTAGTAGCATTTAACTGCCGGTTATTTGGGCTAGCATAGAATTCACGTCTACCCTGCGGTACCCCAAAATTCCCTCCTGAGATGGGCTAAGGTATAAACCCCTTCCGCCATGAACGAGTTCCCTTTGAGTTTCATCCACTATTAATTTAGTAAGATGATGACGTTTGGGAATTAGCAGGGGATTCCCGGGTTTTTTATGGGGAAAAGATCAGCATTCCAAATTTTTCCCTTTCGACACCTAATGACCCCTCAGTATTTGGTTTTACAGACCAAATGTTTAAATTAAGTTTTTTCCCTACGGGGGCGGGCCGAGGCAAAAGGAGCTGATTTTTCCCAGGAAATTCCTGCTTTTGTATTTTTTCTAACCCAAAATTTCCAAAGGACGGGAACTTTTCCCACTTTATGAATTTAAAGGGCCCAATTTTTGGTGTCTTTAATAGTTTGCTTAATAAAAAAAAATTTTTTTATATCCATAACAGGACTGGGATCAATATAGGTTCCAAAATTTAAAACTTCTGTATTTTTCTGACTTACTAAAAAGGTTTTTTGTGATAAGGCCTTTCCCTTATTATTTTTCAGCCAGGTGGGCCCTTTAAAAACCATAATCCTGTTTTTAAAATTTGAGGAAGTTGTTCCTTGGAAAAATATAGCTGTTTTTTTCCTTGGTAGAAACCCTGATTATAGGGGAAAGGGGGAACCCTAAAAATTTATTTTCCCAAACACGTTTCCAAACAAAAGGGGATTTTTTTGGTTTTTTTTCACAAACCCAGTGTAGGAAAATTTTCACTATCGGTCCACAATATACTCCCCAAATTTTTTTTGTAATAAATTGTTTTAGTTTTGAGTTTAATTTTGGGTGCAAATTTAATGCAGTCAGGCCCCATTTGGGGCAAGTTTAGGTTTAAATTTGGGAAAAACCCCGGAGCCTTGACATAATTAATTTACTTTCCCTCTCCTGTTTTAAAGATAAGCTACTGAAACCGTATCCCACTTTTTAAAAGCAAAAACAAAAAGTGTAGTTGCTGGGGTTTGTCCCCCCCATCAGCATTTATTCTCCTATTTATGTGAATTTCATTTATCTTATTGAATCAGATTTTATATCCCCATTCGTTTTTTATTTTTCCCCGGTCTAGGGGGGTTCCCAATCGAGGTGTTCCCCCCAGGCCTTTTTTTATTAGACGTTTCCCCTTTTTTAATAGTTTTTGGGTCACTATCCCGGGGGGTTTTCAAATACTGGCTACCTGCCCTTAAGAGTGTTCCCTTTGTTAGGCCCACATCAAAAAAAGGGGACACTTTAACTTTTTTCACCCAGTTTTTACATCCCACCATAATCCAACACTGTTTGGATTTGGGGGCGTTAAAATTTAAAGGAAACCCTTTCCTGATTATCCTTCTAGTCTTGGAGAATTTAGTTTCCCAAACCTGAAAGGGGGGAAGGGGGCCCTTTTCCTGACTCTTTATTGGGCCAGGTTAAAAATTTTTTGTTTTAGTTTTCCTCAAAAATTTTTTGCCCCCTGCAAATTATCCTTTATAGAAGTTCTTTCCCCAATTCGGGGTATCAAAACCCCTTAAAAAAGGTACTGTAATTTTTTTATTAATAGAAAGGGGCTTGAGGGAAAACCCAAAAACAGAACTGACTTAAACCAAGTGTTTAGGGGGCTATTTTCCCTGAAAATATTTTTTTCAGGCCATAGGAATTTTGTAAAAAATTTCTATCTTCTTCCCTTAGACCTTTAATTCTTAGGAAAGCCTTAGAGATGTCAGCCCCCTAGGCGAATTTTTCTGTTTGAATTTTACTAGGACATCTCCTAGATTAGAAAAAGAAAATTCTTGGGCCTGTCTGGGGGCCCTTTTTTTTAAACTAGCATTTTGTTTAGTTTTTAAAAATCAATTGAAAACTATTCTGAAAGGGGGTTGGGGGTTTAATCTTTGGCCATGCCCTGGTGGGGGTTTAAGGATAAAATTTTTCCTATATTATGATTTACCTTTTTTTTCCTTCCAATTTTTTTGAAAAAAGTCATCCTTTTTTAATTTATCTTGAAAGATCTTATCAAACACCCCAAAGTTTTGGGCTGAAATTTTTTTTCAGTTTTTTATTGAACTATTTAAAAAGGCCCCTTAACTATGTGATAATTGGGAAAGGGAACACAAGGGGGGGGATTTATTTTCCAAGGAGACCCACTTCAAAATTTTTCCAAAAAAAAATAATTGGGCAGGGGTGATAATAGTTTATTTAGAGTATTTTGGAGCCTTTTCAGGGAAACTGTTCGGGGATTTATACCGATAGTTTCTGACCTATAATTTTTGCACGGGATATCCCCTTTTTCCAAAAACTCTTGATTTTAGTGGGGGGGCTAAAGGAGTTCCCTTTTCCCAACCAAAAAAAAGGGGTTTTGCATAATAGGAATGAATTTCCCCTTTTTTTGGTGGTTTAATGGTTTTTTGGGATAGGTCCCATTTTTAAAAATCACCAACCCGGGACTTTGGTTTGAAATGGAAATCTTATGTCTTTTTTTGACCTTTCCCTTTGGAAACGCCCCAAAAAAATCAGGCCTATTAGTAATTTTGGGGTGGAATCAAAACATCCTCAAAAAAAAATTTCTAATAAATTTTTAACAACCCTTTTTGTTTTAAAGTTTTAGCTTTTAGATTTAAGTCCTTTTACAGTTTTTTAAATTTTTACCGATTTTCATTTAAAATCCCGGGAGCCCACCCTACATTTTTAAATTCCCAAGGAATAAATGTTGAAAAAATGTCAAAAATTTGAGTTTTTATTGGGCCAAAAAAGCCCCCAAATGGCTAAGTTCACCTTTCTAATTATAGGTAGTTGTAATAGGTCAACTATCTCCCCCACTAATAAATGATCTTTTTGCACCACGTCAAACATTGTTTTCACAATGGTGGAAATTACCATTTTTGGCTCACCCCTTAAAATCTGCCCCCCGGAACAGCGGATGAAAATACCATAATAGTTTTCTTTCCATTTTAAACAAACCGGGTTTTGGGTCTTTTTCTCACATCACCATTGGACATAAGGCTATGTGAAAGAATGGAAATTTTTACACTTTTTTACAAGTAACCCCGACAATAGGGCAGGCTTGTATTTCATGTTTTCCATAAGGCGGGGGTTTGGCAGTTTCCCAGGTCCATTAACCTTTTTAGGGCCCAGGGAAAAAAATTAAAGGGAATATTACAAGGGAGGGGGGAAGTTTTTTTCCTCGCAGAAAGAAAAACCCTTTTTTTTTTTGACTTTTACTGGGGAATAACCCTTTTAAATTTTGGAATGGGAACCTTTTTCTTTTGGGGAGGTCTTTGGGGATGGTTTTTCCGGTGGTTTAGCTTGAAAAAATTTTTTACCGGTTTCTTTCCCCTTTTGAAATTTAGTAGGAGCGGGGAAAAAAATAAACCCCCCAAAAGAGGGCTCTTTAAACTCTTAAAGGTGGCCCGATATGCTGATTTCCTTTTGGTCTAGTTATTTTAACTCCCTTTGGGGGTTTTCCCGCCCAAAAACCGCCAAAGTTTGCCCCTCTTGAAAAAAATCCCCCCTCCCAAAATTTTCTTGACCCTTTGAAATAATTGTTTTGTACCTCTGAAATTTTAAACGGTTTTTTCCCCATCCTTTATTGGTAGTTTTTCCCATTTTCATGATACAAAAACCATCCAGTCTGACTCTGTCAAGGGGGGTTTTTGAGCTTCAATGGGGTTTTTAGTGTGCAATTTAAAGTTTTTTGAACTCTTTCCAATTCTTTTTGTATTGTGAGAAAAGGGCCTCATAGATCCCCTGGAAATTGCGAAAAGATTTTTTTTATCTGATTTTATTTCAAATTTTCTCTAAGAATTTGGAGTGCCAAAATTAAATTGGGATTTTCTTTCTGTTAATTCCTTTACCCCCCAGATATGCAGAAACCCCTCAACCCCAAAGAAAAAAATGATTTAAATTTTTGCACCTCTGGGTTTAAAAACAGTCCTATCATCAATCAATTGAAATTTTTTCCCAGAAAGAATACCAATTTTCTCCCCAAAAAAGAAGGGGAATGACAAATTGGTTTTAATTTTAAAAGGTTGGGGGTAAAAAGGTTTTGGGTGTGGGTTTCTGATCACGCCCCCAAGTTCTCATATGTTTAATTTCTGTTTCCATGTATTTGGTTTAAAATTTTTGATATACTTGGTTCATAATTAATTAATTCTTTACCCTAAACCCCCGAGTAATTTTTTAAGTAAGCCCCTTCATAATTTTCCCATTTAGTTTTTTTTGCATTAGCAGACCCGACTTTAAATATTATAGTCAATAGGGATAGTCCAAACTGTACCTCAAACTTTTTATAAAAGGGGTAAAACCATCCTAATTTAGCCACTAATGCTTTGTCCCTTCCGCCTGATTTTAATTTATTAGGGGGTTTAAAAAGAAAAAAAAAGAAAAAAAAAAAAAAAAAAAAAGTTGGATAAAAGTTTAGGGGTTTGGGTTTCCCTTTTTTTGTTTTTAATTAATTTTAAGGTGGAGGGCCCTTTAATCGGGCCTTAGCAAGGGGCGGAGCCAGGCCTTATAAAACCCTCCACCATTTTTTAATATAAAAACTTCAAAAAACCCTTTTTGGGGGATGGGAGCTTTTAAATTTCGGCCTGTGTCGTGGCTGTCTGTGGCCGGGGAGCGAGTTTCAGCGGGGGGGGGTACGGGCTCAAGTACCCTTTTTTTACCATAGGGCCGCGGGGGGGAAACTGGTGGCTTATATCATTACCCCCCCGAAAGAGGACTGTTTAAAGGGCATTGAGGGCCCCCCTTTAAAATACTTTATTGAGAAATGAGGCCCCTAAAAAATACATCATTGGGCACGGTTTCGTGTGCCAAAAAAAATTTAGCACGAATCCCCCGAGTGCCCCAAAGAGCCTACTTCCACACCCTCCCCCCATTTGCTGATTTGGCCCTTAAAGGGACCCACAAAAACCCCCATACCCTTTTAAAATCCAAAAAATAAACCTTTACTTGGGGCCACCCCAAAATTTTTGAAAATAGTATTAATTTAAAAGTGAACTCATCTTGCGATTAACCCCCAAAAACACCAAGGGCATGTACCCTATTTAGGGCGCTAATAAGGTATAGGTTTGGGAGATGGGTTTTTTGATTTTGAAGGGGTCTTGATCAAATTTTCTTGAGGGGGTATTTGGGGGACGCCTTTTTGGGGACCAGAATGGCAGGGGGGCGGCGGCGGGGGGGGGTTTCGTAATGGCGGCGCTGAGGGGGGGGTAAGGGGTTGGGCGTAGCTTTTACAGCTGGTTTGCGATATTATAAGAAGTTTTTTTACACCTTTGTCCCCGTCTAAACCCTTTTGATGGGTTACAGCTTACTCATATTAAGATGAGTTTGACTACACCTTAGTGTACAATCAAAGACTGACTATAACTTCATAGTGTAGGTGATAACGCGTGACTGATGTCTTGACTAAAAATCCTTTACAAGACAGCTGGAGCTTACACGTGGAGCACGTTCCAATAATTTACTCCTATACGTGGAAGTTTCCTCACAATTCTTATATTATGTTAATCCTTTGATTAATTGTGGTATTATAGGTGAATACCACCAAAATTATATTACTATATTCAAATACATCTTAATTTATACCCAAATCTATAATAATATATACATAGGTGGAATTTTTATTCGTATCCCGCCTCCGTCTGGTAGGCGCCAATTTCCACCATTCAAATCAATACCATTCTCATAATTAGAGAGCGGTTTTAGTGGATAATTTCCACAGACCATATGGGATCAATATTGGCTGCCTTCGTAGATACTGTTGGTGTGTCCGGGATATTACATGGCACGAATTCACGATTAATGACTCCTCTTCTTTTAGGTTTGGCAAATGGTGCGTTTTTTGGCAACGCAAGAGATCATTCAGCTTTTTCTGGCGTTTACCAAACAAACAGTCACGTAAATTCAAGTCATGTTGTATGGATTTTTCCTGGGGTTCATCCTGGAACAGAACTAGAACTGTATCATGTGAACCACCAATGCCGGACTTTGTATCCTCTTTATGGTCAAAGCTATCCATGGATGCACAAAGTGGCATATTACGTGCAAAGTGTGGTGATAATGGAACTCTTCCTATTTTCTGCGAGTGTCACTGATCTTACGTACTTCAAAGGAATGGTTCATTCATTGAAGACTGTCATAGCTGCTGCACACCAACGTAGTTCATTGATGTAATCAGAATTTTTCATTTGCTTGTTTCATGTAGCCTTATTGCTTGTGCAGTACAAAGATGAAATGGAGTTTTCTTCAGGCTATTATGAAAATGTAATATATTATCTGGAAAAGTGCGTCACTCTTCTTTTAGATATGTTTATGATCTCGCATCTGCTGATTCAGTTACTTGAAGAAGGTGTCCCAAATTTTTGGTTTATTATTATCAAAGTGCGGGATGCTAATTTCAAGATCATGCGCATCATATAATTCATCCTCAAATTAGAAATCAAAGTTTTCAAGCTCATTTGCTAGCTGCTCTGCCACCTTTGTAAAGGGGTTTGATGTCTAGATTTGTTTTAATAGTTTGTGCTACACTCTACTTACTAGAAAATACGAGTTGAGATTTTGAGCCCTCTTTTGGAAATGTTAATATTATATACTCTCCAAAATGGTTAATCAGAAGATTTTTAAGCTGTTTATTCGAAACTGAGCCCTCAAGCTGCCATTCAGAATTTATAAATAAAGCTCTGACAACTCATAACCATTTTGGAGAGTCCATATAATTTTTGAAAAGCAGTTTTAACTGTGGTATCATTAAGAATGGTGTTTGGTCGGGGTTATCCCCTGCTACTGGTAACATGTAACCCAGTACAACCAGCCGCATGGTCGGATCGTCGGCGACTAAACCGGCTACCCCACTGGTTCTACCAGTGAGGAGGGTGTGCTGGACACCCAGATGGACTAAAAGTAAGACCATCTTTAAGGGCAGATGAACTCACTATTGAGTCAACGGCCATCCAGCTCCAGCTATGGGGGAAATAGTGGACAACCTGGGGTTAATCCTTACAGGGGGCTCTGCGTCCCTGGCCACGGTGAGCAGTAAGGTCAATCCCTGAAATAGATTGGTTAGGTAAGGGCTTGCACCCCCCCCCCCCCTATAAAAATTGATCTAAGCCACAAACACAATAAGAAGTAGAGGCCGGGGGCGTGGTAACCGGTTGAGGGTGGATATAATGGGACTCTGAGACGAGGAGGCCTGGCAGTGGCGAGACTAGTAGTGGGGGTTACACCAACTACTGGTCCGGCATGAGCAATGGTCACCGTGTCCGGGGAGTAGCTATAGGCATCTCCAGCAAACTGCAGCCGTCTGTTGTTAAGGTTAATCCGGTTGATGAGCGTATAATGCGGGTGAGGATGAAACACTCTGGGTTTCACGTCTCTTGTTGCAGTGTACGCTCCTACCGAGGTATGTGAAACTGAAAAGAAGATGTTCTACGCCAAACTCGACTCTGTATTAGACCAGTGTCCTCCTCGGGACACACTCATTATCTTCGGCGACATCAATGCTACTACTGGCACTGTGAGAAATGACGATGAGTTATGTGCTGGTCCCCATGGCTCCTGTACCAGAAACATTAACAGTTATCTCCTTCTGAATTTTGCGAAGTCCAGAAGGTTGAGAATTGCAGGTTCTTGGTATCAGAGACCAGAGCTGCACCGCTGGACATGGTATAGTAATGCCGGAGGGGTAGCTAAGGAGATTGACCACATCCTCGTTAGTACTCGTTGGAGGATCCTCCAGAACTGCAGGGTTTACCGGAGTGCTGAGTTCTTTGCAGCTGATCACATACTTGTTGTTGCCACACTTAAGGGGGTGTAGTCAGAGATATTCGAAGATTTCATGTACATTGGCGAAAATCTGAGAAAATATTTTAGTGATATTTCTGTGATGGTGGCAACACTCCTACAAAGTCTTACGACTGTATTTGTTTTCTAAATGTTTTTTTAAGAATATATTAGATAAAGTATTGGCAACCTTTGGCAACCCCTATGTGCATACATAACCTACTACATCTTACCGTAAATTATCAATCGCGATTTTTTTCTCTTGCAATGAATTACGTTCCTGGATGCTTCTAACAACTTCTCACAGTAGCTAATAGTGAAATACGTCACGACACCCTCTCACTGGATCCAAGACCTTCAAGGAGCGAGGACGTCGCTTCCTGGTCCCTCCCTCCCTGACACGCTACCCTCGTAATAACGCTTATTCCTGCTCGTAGCAAGGCTTCCCAGCAAACACAAAGACGGAGGGCCTCCGGAGGCCCTCCGTATGTCATACCGGCGGCCTGACGGAAGTGTACGACGTAGGGCCGCTGGGGATTTGCTCAGAGGCTCATCGGCGGGCCGCTCCTAGCGGCCCGCCGTAGGGCATATGACCATTTGCCGCTGTTATATTAACTGATTGAGGAATATTTATGTGTATACTTTTTAAGTATATTGCAGATATAGTAATGTTTTAAGGGGTGCTGCACAACCCATTAGCCGATTAATAGACTAATGGGCTGTTCAACACTTATAAAACATTACGATATCTGCAATATACTTAGAAAGTATAACCATAAATATTCCAATGTCGTTTATCCAGTAATACGATGAAAAGGAGATCATAATTGCTACGGACATTGTTTATTTCATAAGTACAAAAACATTTTCGTTATTGGGTTTACATGCTGGTGTACGTGGAACACTGTACAGCCATGTAGAAGATATTGATTGCGGCGAACAACATAACAACATCCACCCTCTTGTGCGTTTACCAATTAACTGATTTCACTGAGTCACTGACACAACGCTGACGAGGAATTCCTAAAAAAACGTGTCGTACTGCAATCATTTATATTATTCAGTCTATTTCGACATAATGAAGGAGCGAAAACATGTTATAACTAAGTTCTCATTGTGTTATCGACTGGTTAGGGTGATAATTTAGGCCTTTTGTGGGTTTTTAACCCTTGTTAATGGCTATCGTACGTCTGGCAGTTTTAGTGCATTGATAGCTGCGTAATGATTTCAAATAGTATTCTATTCTAAATCATGATATTATCCATGTTAATTCTCCATCATCTACATATTCCTTATTAGGTGTATCGTTGAGTGTTGATATGTGTTGATAATATGTTGGAAATGATTGAAATAAGGGAAAATATGACCTTGTGTTATCCCGTAATCTTTGCTCGGATAATCAAATGTTTATTTTTATATGATACTAGCTACACACATAGACTAACTGATAACCTTTTTCCATGTAAACTCCTTCCTATGTACGTATCTCATATTTATTTCTATGTATCTCTCGGTGTTCCTGATTAAGCTGGAAATATTTGAAATAAACTGATATATGATCATTTCTATAAACTATTATAAAAGCTTTTAAAACGATTTTTAATAGCTTGAACAGGCCTAATGATAGTGATGGTACCGATATTGAGATACTATGTATATTACTGTGTTAATATATATAATATGAAATGAATATTTCCCACTTACAAATACCTACTAGCTGGCCTCCGGAGGATTGACGTCAAGTTGCCGCTGCTTGTCACTACTGATGTAATACTACAGCAAGATAATCATATAACTTGTTTCAAAATGTTTACACATAGAAATATTCAATTCTTGAAATTCTGTACATTAATTTTCAACATAGTAAATTATCCCGTCTGAAAATACACCAGCGGGCCTTCGGAGGGCTGACGGAGGTAAATTTGCCGCCGGCGGCCGCCGTTCGCCGCTCTACGGCCTACGTAGGCCCGCCGGTGATGGTTAGTTGGGTTAGTCCTGCTGTCACCCATGGTTTGAGTAAAAAGATGAGAAAGAGTGCAGAGAATGCCCGTAAATGGAAAAAGAGAAGGCTGGAGGAGGAAATCATTGATTGATAAAGTCATTGATTATAACATTGGGTACCAGGAAGGATTTGTTCACTTCTTACTTGGAGAACCACGCACACGTCTACAACAGTTAGCCCTCGAACGAAAAGACAGAATACGGTAGCAGGATAGGTGCAAGAAAGTGTAAATAAGCCAAGGATGCTAGTAGTCCATGGGCCGGACCCTCCAAAATCACTTTTTGGTATCATCCGAGGTGGCAAGGTCTAGTGATGTTTTTTATATTCCCCCATGTCTATAGGATATATTTTGATATAATAGCCCTTGCTAGGTGGTAGCTTAGTGGTAGTAATTGCGACTTTTATAGTCGCACCCAACGGCACTCAACTACGGACATCCGCAACTGTGAAAGTGATGATACTATAGGTTAACCTTCTGAAAATGTTCAAATCGAAGTTCATTCAATTACAGTTTTTATTTGCTAATATACCACAATAACATAATAAGCTGGCATCAGGTAAATGACATAAAAGTTAAAAACACATAAGCCTCTTCCATTTGCGACATTTCAGGAACCAGTTCACGGAACCCAAGAATTCCAAGGCGTTCCATTTGCGCACGAAAACCTGGGTCCGAGGCGACGCGCGGTAGTGACTCAGTAAAGCCCTTGATTCTCTACTCACATAGGCAGGTGGATAGCCTGGGTCAGAGTTTTCAGTTTCATACAAACAGATGGTTCCGCCTTGGGGCCCTATCTTCTCTTATCGTGAAGTTTTTTCGCATGCCGAGTCGGAGAGGATTCAGACAGCCTAAACAATTCAGGGGCACTGGTGGGGAAAGTGTACCGCGAGCTTAACTTGATATGAATCCCCTTCACATCCACAGCTAAGTGGATGTGAAGTGAAGTGTGTTTCAAGTGTTTTCAAGCTAGCTTGAGTTACCACTTTTAATCTCTCTCTTCATCTCTCCAATCCGATCTCTCTCGTCACTCGCATCATCAACTCCGAACCCGTCTCAATCTCTCTCTCTCCGCTCATCTCCTCTCTCTCTCTCTCTCCCATCGCATCTCTCTCTCTCTCATCTCGAGCCTCTCTCTCTCCTCTCTCATCTCTCTCTCTCCACTCTCCTCATCATCTCTCTCGCTCAACTCTTCTCTCTCGGCTCTCTCATCTCCATCCTCTACTCACCTCACACAATCTCATCTCTCATCTCTTCTCTCATCTTTCTCATCCTCTCTTTACTCTCTCTCAGCATCTCTCCTCACTCTCTCTCTCTCTCTCTCATCTCTCTCTCTCCTCTCCTCTCTCTCTCCATTCTCTCTCTCTCTCTCTCATCCTCGAATCTCTCTCTCTCTCTCATCTCTCTCTCTACTACATACTACTCTCTCATCCCTCTCACTCTCTCACTCGTCTCTCTCTCTCGCTCCCTACTCGTCTCCACCACAAGTCGCCTCTCTCTCTCTCTCATCTCCTCTTTCTTTATTTTTTTGTCTCACCAGCTGAGTTTGTTGTAAACCAGAAACGGGGTTTTTGCGTTCCATTTGTGACAAAACGCGAACCCAAACTAGGAACTAACCCACCCTAGACTGAAAGACTGGAGGGATATTTACCATTTCTTGCCGAACGTTCACAGCAGGCTTGGGAATTCACAGCCTTGTTGAATGGTCACCATTTCTTAGGACATATTTACTAAGCTTTGAGAATGGCGCTGTGACGTTTCGGCAAAGTGTTTCGGCAATCTGTGAGTGCCTCCTGACCACTCGCAAGGACTTGTCGACACGTACAAATAAACTCAACAAACCGCACCCAAACCTATCCTCATAACTGTCCCTAACCAAGAACTAAACCTATACATAACCTAACGAAAACTCATTTGTTATTTACCTACCTTAATAGTAACCTATTATTTCTGTAGTTGGGCTTCTTCAAACGCTCCTAGGGACTCTTACCCTACATCATCGTCGTGGATTTTCTTCATTCTGAGTATTTAAAACCATTTCCCATCGCCGCAATTGAATAAATAATGGCGTTACTGTACTACTACCTGAAAATCTATCGTTATTTCAGCCTGAATGGTAGTTTGGTTAAATTGATTAAGGTTCGGTTAGAGATTGTGTTTTTGTTAGTAACACTTGATATCAGAAAAATGACAACGCTCTCAATCCTATGGCAATGCGAAATAGAGGCAATGTTTGCGGGTTGGGGCCGGGAGGGTGGGTTGGGCACCCCCTACACATATAAAACTAAATTTATTTCCGACAAAAACGAATGACAGATTAATTTACTATCACGACTATATTGTTCTTGATGCGTAGACTATACGGGCCATACCTATAGCCACCTCGCGGCTCCAACGATACGTTTCCATATCTATAGCCACCGGGCTAAGAGATCTTTTCATACCTATAGCCACCAGCGGCTAAGAGATAACGTTTTCATACCTATAGCCATCGCGGCTAAGATACGGGTTTTCATCATAACCTATAGCCACCAAGCGACCAGAGATACGTTTTCATACCTATAAAAAAGCCAAAAGCCCCGGCGCTAATAGATACGGTTGCATCACCCATAGCAACCAGAAGGCTAGAGATACGGTTCATCTACCTATAGCCGCCGCGGCTATGAGATACTGGTCATACCTATAGCCGCGCGAGCTCAGACATTGTTTCTTGGCGCTCCATAATGGTAGATAATGCGTAGTATGTAGATAAGGTGCTAGGCAGTGGTAGGAAAATGTACACACTGCTGTAGTCCGCGCCAAATATGTAGTATACACAAATCCTTTATATTGATATTTATTAGCTGCAATATAAATTCTTACAAGAATAAAACAATTCTCCTACGGGTTTTGGTCCCTAATATCCTTGTTATTTGTTTATTTGTAGTGAAACGAATTATTGGGGTGAGACGTTAATTTCACTTTTGTTTTGATCGCAAGGAGCGAGGATTCCTAACTGGAAGCTGTTGACAAGACGCTGGATAAATAGTTCGCAAAGATAGCTCCCAACATTGAACAGCCCTCTATTTCTGCGAACAGAACTTTGCGAACGATCACAGACTTGTGGTACAATTCCCTCCTGGTTCCATGCAACTTGGGCACAAATGGAAGAAGGCCTTAACGAAATGAACAGAAATGTGTCGCTACATATGCAATTAAATCCTGAATGTCGTACTGCTATGCGCTTCTGTGAACATACAAGACTGACAATTCTTGAAACTATTGTATTAATAATTATTGTTGATTCATATGAAAACCTGTAGGTGTGTGCCATGGACAGGCTTCCTCATGGCGTCATGTGCGCCCACCCGCCGTCCGCTCGGCACCATTCGAACACAGGCTTCCATGTTATTGAAACAGTATACCTATATGACAACGGGAAGCATACTCCTTTTCTAGACTATTATTTACCAACATATGTTACTATCATAACAACTGATGTTTCTTCTTCTCTTGTTCTTTCAGATAAAGTCCTTGTTCATTTTTGATGTGAAATACCCGTATCATCAAACAATTCTTTCTTTAATGAACATACACTTTATCTGACAACACTGGGCCCTGGCGTGGGAACCCAAGATAAACGTTATTTGGCACACATCATAGTCATAAGCCCACTATCTTCTATCATGGAATGGCAGAAAAGAAACTACATTTTATGCCTCTCATTGTTTGTCTATATTGTAAAGTAATGGGAAAAATGTTTCCCTCTGCAATAAAAGATGCTGCCGTCACAAGACCAAGTATTGCCAACATGTTTGGCATTTTTTATGCATTGCTGTTGAACTGAAAATGAAGCTGGGCATCATATTGTTATGGCAATGTTACAGTATGGTTGGTGACAGTATTGAAAACATCTATAACAACCTAAAGAGGGCATTGGTTTATAAATCTTCTCTTTCTTTCTATGCCTTCCTTAGATGATAAGGAACATTTCAAGGAAACATTAATATTTACATAGCCCCTCACGAACGTATATACTGTATGGGAATTTAACTTAATATTGATTGCTCATGATAAAAATTCTGGTCCCAGCATTGTCAAATATTTTAGAAAGCAATTTTGTTCAGGTTCCCACCCAGTCAATGATTTTGGTAGTAGCTGGCAAGAGGGCTAATGCTAATTAGCAACTTGCATATATTGGGAGGATTAAAACTAATGTGAGAGTACCATTAAGGAAACTATAAGAATCTGAAAAGACAACGAAATACCTTACAGTAAAAACTTTTTTATTGTGAAATTATGAATGTCATTGACAACGAAAATAATAAAAAATTCCATTGTTTTTAGAAGTCAGTCTTCAATGAAATGCAAAATAATTAATACTTCTACTTTGATCAATTTTTTTTCAAGCACACACACAAAGAAAATCAAATAAAACATTTGCATTTTGTAATCTAGTTGGGGAAAAAACCCAAATGGTAAAATCGTCCAAGGGGGCCTTTTAGTCCACAACCTAGAAATAATAGTTAATCAGATGTCCTAAAAGGTGACGATATTATAGCAAATTTCACTGCAATGATCAATAATAATGTTACAGAAACAGTGCGAGATATTCCTATCCGCATTTCCTATCGTGAATGCACAAAAAAAGAAATTATTTACTCATTTACTACTTTAATTACTTACTAATTTCAAGACTCAGGTTTTCCACTGACCTCGTTTTGTGGTGAAAATTCAACTTCGCATTCATTCAATTATTATGTTTATCCTGTGTATATTTATTTGTCACTTTTTTCTCTTTTTTGACTTCAGATGTTTCCTGATGACAAATGTTGCCAGACACCCAGCTGGAAGTTCATGGAGTTTCTCACGTATAAGTCAAGGGAGAATAACCTGAAGGTGACATTTTTATATGAGACCTATTCCTTAGTGCTTCTTAGATTTCTAAAAAAGTATAAAAATATGTATAATAATATAAAATTCATATGTAAATAAAACCCTTAAATGTGGATGCATAATAGGTATAATCGGTATTCCCATTAGTTTATCACGGATTTTAAGGATGAAGATACGATATATTTTTTGTTTACGTTTTGAGCCTATAGCGCCTGTAGGTTATATTTTCTTCCTTAAGGCATGTCCAGACGACGGGCATGCCCCCCATCGGACACATTTTGATGGGGCAAACATAAAATGCCCGATGCTCCCCCCCCGTTTAAGCGATATCACCAGGCGGATTGGCTTGGCTTGAAGCTTACGACTGGCTCCTGCCAGACGTATGTTTAATGTACAAGGCAGGCTGTGCCTTCATCAGGGTGACGTCATTCGTGCCAAGGATTCCTATTGGCCGCGGCATAGTGGGCCACCTGAACGTGATTTTGTGGCTTGTGGGCGCCGTGCACGGAAAGACAGAGGGTTGCTGCGCGACCCCCCAGGGCACTGGCGGGGCAGTCAGAGATACGTGGAGACGAGGGAGACCTCGCCGGGGAAAGCGCCGGGAGCGTCGGTGACGTGTGTTGTAGTGTCTAGGAGTTGTAGATTTGTAGTGATTGGACCGTGAACTGTACTGTGAGTTACTTTAATCGGGCCAATGTGAGTCACCATGAAAGGACCCTTTGCGTTTGCCTAAGCCCTTCCCCCCTGAGTGTGTGAACAAACCCGAGAAGGGGGGAAAACAGCCTGGTAAGTCCTCAATTCTAGCACGAGCCCGGTTTACGTGCTACGCATCCCCCCCCTGTCTTAAGCACCTACCTGCTTCCCTGATCTCAAGAGGGCAAGCCTGGAGCAGGTGTAGAGGAGCCTAGCTGGGGGACAGCAAAAAGGAGGGGGGCGTTCGTTTCACTGGTGTCAGTAGTGGGATTTTGCTGGATATTGAGGGTGAAAAAAAAGGCAGGTATCGTGAAATTCCTTTGTCTTGGGGGGGGGGGGGGGGGGGGGGGGAGACCAAGATGGCGGACGGTGCTGATCGCGGCACAACAGCCGTCCCTGGCTGACCTTATGGCAGTGTTGCAACCTTTAGAGCAGGACAAAAGGCGATGCGTGAGGAAATTAAGACAATGTTCGGTAATCCCCACGCGGAAGTGATGAGCGTATGGTTGAAGTGAAAAGTGAGGTGCTAAATGAAGTACCCACTAAGGCCGAGTGAAAAGAGTTAGAGCAAGTAATGAGTGGGCAGAAAAACCTGGCTGTGGGTGATATTTCTGAGCGTGTGGCTAGCGCTGGGGCCGCGGCTTGTGACCCGGTCATGGGTGTGATTGTGAAGGACGAGTCTGGGGGGAGAGTGCGACCGCATCTTGTGAGTGTGAGGTGGTGACCGGGGTGCGTGTTGGGAGTGTAAGGAGAGCGTAGGCCTACCCTCTCGCTACCCACCCCACCTAGCTCACGCGAGTCTCCACATGGTCGCGCGGGTCCTAGTGCACGGCCCGCAGGAGTTTGATGCGCCTGTGTCGTGGAAGGCCTGTCGGGACAAAATTTGCGACACTGGGCGAGCGGCGTGAAAGGCCTGGTTGGTGGCCTGCGCGGCGTGAAAGGCCTGAAAGGTCTTGTTGGTGGCCTGACGCCTAGACGGGTGCGGATCAATAGCCCAACTGTGGGAGGGCAAGAAACCAGCTCACTTCGCCTCGACATGGAATCACCGGAAGAGGAAGCGCCGTCTGGAGTGAGCGTGGGAAGGCCTCACAGCAAGCGGGGTAGGCCTCCGAGCGCCAGGATGACGAAGGAATGCACCCATACCCGCCTCTGCCGTGCTTTCTGGGGGATGACGAGCAGTTGAGCTACACTTGCAGTGTGTGGCCCCCGCCGAAGCTGGTACAGGTGGCAGTAACTGCTTGTTATGACGGTGGAGGGATGCACCGTGCCCGCTAACCAGGCAGAGCCAGCCACAGCGTGTTGCTGTTAAGCCCTGTCGCACCGTCACCGGCGCCTTGCAGTGGAGGGCATGGTCTGTCGGGAAGTCGTGGTGGCCTTTGCGCAAAGACTGGAGCAGTGGAGCCGGTTAGAGCTGCGGAGGTCCAGTGGAGTGTGGAGACCCCGGGCCGTGGTTTACCTCTGAGGCGGGCCAAGGGTAGAGGAAGCCCCCTGGGGTTGTGGCACCTGGTTGAGGTTGCAGTGGGTTCCTGCTGGTGTGTCTCGCGTGTGAAGAGGAAGGCGGCCTGGTGTGACTTTCCAACACTGCAGTGGCGGCTGGTGGATGGCGATGGAGGGAATTGCAGTTATGAAGCTTTGGGGTGGTAAGGTTGGTAAAAGGGGGTTTGTTTAATGAGGGAGGCGAGTTGCCTTTCTTTTGAGGAGTTTGTGTTACAGGAAGGTCCCGTTATACGAGCATTGGGGTATACAAGAACCCGATGATACGAGATGTGTAAATAGGGTCTATTTTCAATATACGAGATCTAAAATCCAATGATATGACATTCAAACTGGGGTGAGTAAAATTAAAGTTAAAAATGCCCACCATACCACTCCCGGGCTGGACAAAGGGGATTTGGTTGACCCCAGTGAGGTCCCCCTAGCAAGCCTTGACTGAAGGGTACTTAAGCACATGGTGCGGCCCGGCATTTAGGGGTTAATTACAGGTGTGCGGCCCCCCAAACTTGGGACCGCAGTCAGGGCACCCCTAGCAAGGCTGACCTGGAAAAAAAAGCATATGGCGCGGGCCTGACCTTTAGGGGTAATTAGCAGGTGTGCAGCCCCCAGCCTTGGGACCCCTACACTACCTTCTCTTTTATCACGCGGGCGTCCCTACATTACAACGTCTTTTGTGCTTGTTATGCATGTTTATGTTTAATTAATGTGCAGTTATGTTATTTTGTGTGCTATTTTCTCTTTTTAGAATGCTTTTCTACAGAATAGGTAGTACAGTGTGGGGAATATAGGGCGCTGTGTGTTTTTTGTGTTTGCTATAGTTTATTTTAGCTTGAAAAATATGCCTTTTTTTCTCTTTTTTTTTTAATTGATGGGGTCCTGGAACAAACCTATATTTTACCATTAGTTATGTGTTTCGTTAAACGAGATTTCGCTTTACGAGTATGCCAGGTGGAACCTAATGCTCGTATCTTTGGGCCTCCCTGTATGTGTATGTAGCCTGTATTATGATTTTTCTGTTCTTTTTAGTTTTGCCTGGCCGAGGTCGGTCAGTTTTTGTGAGGGGAGGGCGTGTTACAAGCCAGGCAGTGCCTCATCAGGGTGACGTCATTCGCGCAAGGATTCCTATTGGCCGCGGCACGGTGGCCACTGAACGGTGATTGGTGGCTTGTGGGGCGCCGTGACAAAGGAAAGAAGACAGAAGGGGTGCCGCGCGACACCCCGGGCAGTCAGAAGAGAGACGCGGAGGAGAGGGGAGACGCCCGCCAGGGAAGAGACGCCGGGAGCAGGGAACAGAGGGGGAACTGCAGTGCCCAGTGGAGTTTGTAGACTCGCCTGGGCCATAATTACCTCAGGGTCAGGCGAGCCAAGGGTAGGGGGAAGTTCCCTGGGGTTTTGAGGCCCTGTGGAGGTGAGAGCTGGACTTTTCCCTGCTGGTGTAACCCCGGTATGAGGTAAGGTGGCGTCCCCGCGGGAGGTGACGTCTCCCGTGGTAGTGTGTGGTAAATGTAGCGTCTCCTGCGACGGCCGCATAGGTCGGGGGTTGTGACGGATTGGTAGTGTTGTGGTGGCACTGTGGTGTGCCGGTGGTGGTTCTGTGAGTTGTGCCTGGGTGGCACTGTGGTGTGCGGTGGTGGTTCTGTGAGTTGTGCCTGTGGTGTTGGCGGTGGGTGCCGGTGGGGGTGCTGTGAGTTGTGGCCTGTGGTGGCACTGTGGTGTGCCGGTGGTGGTGCTGTGAGTTGTGCTGTGGTGGCACTGTGGTGTGCCGGTGGGGGGCTGTGGAGTTGTGGGCCTGTGGTGTGCCGGTGGTGGTTTCTGTTTAGTTGCGCCTGTGGTGTGCCGGGGTGGTGCTGTGAGTTGGCCTTTTGGTGTGCCGGTGGTGGCAATGTGTTGTGGTTATGTAGTGTCTCCCTGCGACGGCCGCATAGGTCGGGGTTGTGACGTGTGTTGTAGTGTCTAGGAGTTGTAGATTTGTAGTGAGTGACCGTGAAACTTGTACTGTGAGTTTTCTTGAATATAACACCGTGAAGGATCCTTTGTGTTTGCCTAAGCCCTTCCCCCCTGAGTGTGTGAACAGCCAGAGAAGGGGAACACAGCCTGGTAAGTCCCAATTCCTAGCACGAGCCCGGTTTACGTGCTACGTGTCCCCCCCCCTGTCTTAAGCGCCTGCCTGCTTCCCTGCACTCAAGAGAGCAGCCCGGAGCAGGTTGTAGAGGAGCCTAGTGGACAGCAAAAAGGAGGGGGGGTTCGTTTCTTAACATTGGGGATCCATAAAAGGCCCCCCCTTGCCTTTCCCCTTATCACCGTTGTCCAAACCCAAAAGGGGTTCACCCCCTCCAGGAACTTTAAAACAACAGCAACA
>JACEEZ010002516.1:102287-112641 GCA_016584305.1 Chionoecetes opilio | reverse complement strand
AGGGAACGGCCCGCTATTTTGTAGTAGATAACGAAGTCCCAGGAAATTTTTTTTTTCTGTTTCAGCCGTGTGGGGCTTTTAATATTACTTTTCCCTACATCCTGATTTCGGACAGTTAGAGGGGCTATCGGGACGCCCCCTGTCTTTTTTGTGTTTTAAATCTTTCATAGTAGGGGTTTAAAATGACAAAAAAAAAATTCTAAAAAAGTGGCTCCCAAACATAGAGTCGCCATCTAGTGTTTATTTACTGAGTTCGTATCGCTGTCGTCGTCCCCAAAAAAAAACCGCGTAGTGAAATTTGAAACTGTCTATACTTCAATACAAAGCATAAAAAAACCTAAAACAGGGTAATTATCACCCTGAAAAAACTACTTGTATCATCTTCAGTGCACATCACAGCAGTATGATGCTAAAAATTCGTAATATTGGCGACTGGCGACATGATTTGCGGTTTGGGCGACTTTAATTTTTTTTCTGGTAAGAGGTGTCGGGGCCTCTTTACCACAGTCTTCCTTAGCAAATTTTGGGGGAAACCCAAAAAAAGCCGGCTTTTTACGGCTTCTTGCGGCTTCTCTCTCGTTTTCGTGCCCTCCCAAACGGCTGACAGGAGTTTGGGGGGGCTCGCCCGCTCACCTCAAAGCTGAAAAAGAAAAACAAAAACAACCACACTGACGAAAGTGAAAACTGTCATGAAACCCTTTAAGTTACATAACTGACTGACTATATTGTGAAGGGATCACAACACAACCCTTCACATTAGGGTTTTTTTTTTTCTCCAAAACCCAAAGGACTTTAATAGGGCAGGTAAAGGGGGGGCCCCTTTTATACGGACATCATAGGGGGCTGGCGGGGGCCCGAGTTCCACATTATGACTTATTTTTTTTTTTAACTTTCACCTATGGCAAGGTCGGTATAATGAGAGTTTCATTAACTGGCCTCATCGGGCCGCCAGTGCCCGGGATTTTTCCCCTTTTGGGGGTTTGGGGGGCTGATTTATTTTTTTCTTGGAAGATAGGGGGCTGTTTTTCATTCTTGGCAAATTTTTTGGGCTTTAAATTAATCTCTCTCTCTCTCTCAGCTTAATGAATTCTGTATGGAAAAAATTGGGCTCAAAAAATCTTTTCTAAATTTTTACTTTTTAGTTTTTTAAAAACTGCAAAATTGCAGCTAAACTGCTTTTGGGAGGAGCAAGATAGAAGGTCACGTTACCCCATCATAAAAGAGTTAAAGGGGTTAACATTAAAGACAGATTTTTATAAAAATGTTTTCGCTGTTTATAAGGCGTCAATGGGTTTTACCCGGAGGGGAAAACTAGTTTTCCATTGTCAGGGGAAACAGCCGAAAAAACAACAGCAAAAAAGACCTTTAGCCCCAAAGCCAAAACAGACGGGTGCCAGACCCTCACTGTACAAAGGCCTTCTATGAAACAATTTGCCTTCATGCATCTTTGGAAGTCTACACTTTTAAGTCTTGATTATAAATTTACTTTTTTTGCCCCTAAGTGAATTTTTTTTTTTGTTTCCCCATATGAAATAGCATTGCATATTTTAGTAGTTTTTTAAAAGATTTTGAAGGACTTTTAGTTCTTATTTTTAATTTATAATTAAATTTTCCCTTTTTAATTTTTTCGTTTGACTTTCTTTTTATGTATTTTTTTTTATTTGGTGACTTTCAAATTTTCATTTTTAGTATTATTGATAGAACATCGGTACCAAATGTATTTTTTGTAGTAAAACCATTTTTTCATGGAAATAAGATTTTTTTTTTATTTTTTCCTCCCCCCCACTCCTCTCAGGTCTTCCCCTTCATCTTGGGGTCGGAAACCTTCAGCAACCCCATACTCCTGAAACTAGACTGTTTTAAACTATTGCAATTAAACCCTTGCCATAAAAGGGAACCAAGCGACAGCATTATGGTTTTTTGTTCATACATGACAAAGTCTGTTCATATTTTTTCATCCAAATTTTAACCGGATATTTGCCCCCTTTATAGAAAACGGGGAAAATATACAAGGAAATGCAAAAAATATAAAAAGTATGTTGTTGTGTGTCCTTTAAGAAGTTTTATAAGGACAATAAAAATTAATCGAAGCAAATAATCCAACTATACACTAAATAAAAAAATGTATTTAAACCCATTTTTTAATGCAAAAAAGGGCCATGTATACTGATTGGGTCGATAATTGAAACCAAATGCCAGTAAATACGATTAACATTCTATTCAAAAAATACAATTTCTCAAAACTAGTTCATAATTTGATTTCCTATATCAAAACCTCTTGACCCAAAACCAAATCCCTACTTAATGTCCCCAAAAAACCGAACGTTTTTAGGATATACACTGATGCTCCTGTGTATTTTTTTCAAAGTTTGTGTATACACAAAAACCCTCGCTTTTACGGACCTTTATATAACAAATATCGGTTTAAACACTTTTTCTGCCAGCCCGGTATTTGCGTGCTTTTACCGAAAAATTTTTCAGTAATGCTTTGTCGGTTCTGATTGTTTTTAATTGCCCTGTATTCTGTAGTATTTGTGATGGCTGCTGTATTTAAGTGTCGAATTTCGTCAATTAACGGACAAAGTTCACGAACAGGGGAATTATGGGAATGGGGAATTTCACCTCTATAACGACCATAATTTTTATTCGAAAAGTTGGGTCACTGGGGAAAATTAAAACCTCGCATCCTTCCCCCAATTTGTTTTTAAAAGCGGAGTACTCATTTACACCATTAATTATATGTCAACAAAAAAATCAGGTAACCAAAAAATGCCATTAATCCTTTTTTTCATAACATAAAAATTTTCCAAAAAATATAAAAAAATACACCATAATTATATATTATATATATTATTTTTAAATATATAATATAATATATATATATATATAATATATATTTTGGGTAAATCTTAAGACAAGGGCTCCACCCCTATCTTTTTTCTTATAGCCAACAAGCTTGGGGACATGGGGGAAAAACCGGGGTTTTTGGGTGGGGGGCACACACAAAGGGGAAATATGGCCCCCACAAAAAAAAACCATAAACTTGGGAATTTTTTCCCAGTTTTATAAAACTTCGGGCCATATTACCCTTATATGTGTGCTCCCCCACCCAAAAACCCCGGTGTCCCCCCCATGTCCCCCGTTTTTTTTGTCTATAAAAGAAGAAATAGGAGTTAGCCTTTTTTCTAAAGATGACAAAACCTACAGCCTAACCTAGCCCCCCCCTGAGCCCCTCGGGCTGTGCACTAAACCCAACCTGAACCTGACCTAACCCCCAACCCACTGGACTTAGTTTTTCTCAAAAACCTGAATTTATACGGCCATGTAGGCAAAGTAAGGATCGGCACTCATTAAAATCTAAAAAATGGTTAAGGACAGTAATAAACCATAGAGCCCAAAATTTGGGTCCTTACCCTGGGGCCCTTGTTTTTTTAAGATTTTTCCCCCAACGCAATGCTATCTTTCCACAATACCTTCGCACCTCTCCTACACATTAAAAATTTTTCTGTCCGTCAAAAGTATGAATGCATACTTGATATCTTCAATTTTTGTGGGGAAATTCGGATATGGTGAAGGTTTGGTACTCCGTCTCCGTCGGGGGAGAGTTCCAATTTTCACGTTTTTCCCAAAAAGTGTGAGAGATCTCTAAAAGCCAAAATTGGACATAATGAAACAGCGAAAACGTTTCCGGTCTGGTTTTGATTGCATAATTAGTAAAAATTGAAAAAACGTCTTGTTTTGGTTAAAAACCGAGAAAAATTATTTCCCCCAGACGAAACCCCTCCTATCCCATGTCATTCCATTTTGCTCTTTAGTGTGGGCCGAAAATTAAGCCCCTCTCTAAAAGACAAATCAGCTAATTTCTACCCTATTTTCATGAAATTCCCCAAAAATATAAACCCCAGCTAGGCCCTATCGCAGCCTGATAAGAATGATCATTCTTTCCTTTTTTTAAATTGTCCTGTCGTGTCATTACCTGTATATTCTTGTTCGTGGTCTTAAGGGATGTCCATGCTTCTGAAAGTACATTTATGTGTTTACTTGTGTCCTGTTTTTTGTAAATTTCAGTATTTTTTTACCCGATACTCATGTGTCGAATCTTTTGCCCTCCCCGCCTATTTGTTGTTATCTCTGACGTCACGGCAACAAACGGGGGAAACCGTGGGGAAAACGAGCCCTGGCTCTCGCTTCTTTGGCTTCTTTCGGGGGTTGACCGCTGGGCCAATCCGTAAGAAAGCCGGCTTCTTAAAAATGCCCCGCCAAACAGAAAAAGCAAGCTGCAAGAAGCCGGCTTTTTTACGGTTCTTCAAACCAAATTCCCCTATTATATTGAAAAGTGTTTGTAGCTGCCGTGTTTTCCCCCACAGTCGTATTTCTCCCTGACGCCCAAAAACTCTTTGGGGAAGGCCAAAAATAATAATAATATGATTTTTGTTTTACGCCCGAGCCTACAGCCCGGGGCCCCCGGGGCCCTCGCGCCTCTAGGCTATTTGGGGTCTTTCTCACTTCCTTCGGACTGAGGGGTAGTTAGGGCTGCATGGTGTGACTCGTCAAGGGGGGTGATGGTTTGCTCAGCCCGTGGTGGCCGGGTGCTTGTACACTGACAATTTTTTTCATGGCACACCTGTATGTAAATGTGCGGTACTAGGCCCGTCACCGCACGCTATGCACCCCATTTGTTGTGATGGGGAAAAGTACCAAGTGTATAAAGTGCTGAAGTGTGTGTGTTTTGGGTTTTAGAGTGTAGCCGCCGTGGCTGCGTGAGCTGTGAGTGTTGTGTTAGCCGGGGCACGTCGTCTTCACAGGCGGCGCACCAAATGGCCCCCCACTCCTCCGGGGGCCAGGGGTGCGCCCCCCCCGTGTAGCGTTTCACCCCCTACCCTGGGCCCCCAGTACTCACTTCACAAAAATACGCACTGCCGCTCCCTGGGGTGAAGAGTTGCTTACAAATGTTCCAATTCTGATCCTGGTAAAACATGGTGGAAAAATCGAGTGTGAGTAGGTAATTAAATTTAAAACATGGAACATTTCAAAGCGAATGTGCCTTTTGCCTTGAACACTACGCACCCTCCCCTTATACTGAAACACTGCTCCCTGGGTGATGAGTTGTTTGACAATATATACGTTTTACCCAAGATCAATTGGTATAGTGTACTATATTGTCAAACAACTCTTCACCCAGGGAGCGTGTTTCAATAAAAGGGGTAGGATAGTGTTCTAGGCAAGGGCACATTTGCTTGAATGTTCCATGTTCTCCCTTTAATTACTACTCTACACTCAATGTTGCCACCATGTTTTTGCCCAGGATCAAATTGGTATACATTGTCAAACAACTCTTCACCCAGGGAACAGTGTTTCCGTGCGTGTTTGTGAGGTGCAGCTACTCGGGCCCAGGTAGCGGGTGAATCCCCTACACCGGCCACCTGCGGGGGTCCCGTGGTTTTCCGCAGAGGGGTGTTTGGGGGACTGTCGGACGGAAGGTTTATTCTCCTCAATAATGCCCGAAACCCCACTTTCCTCACCCCGCCGCCACCCCTTTTGCTCGGGGACACGGGACTCCCCGCCATAGCAATATTTTATTACAGCAAGCTGACGTGCTTGAGGCAATCCGTGGCTCGCACTGAAGCGCCTCCTCGCCGTCTCTTCCGTGTGGTTTAGTATTGTCCTCCACGTGGGAAGTGTAGGCATGTATTCTGCAAAGGTTTGTCACACATCTCTGTTTCTTTCCCAAAGGGCCCGCAGTGCTTGAATCATGTCCTTCACTGTAACATTTGCAGGGCTCAAAGTTACATTTAGTCCATTCAATTTCCTTTCTGAAAAATCTAACTAAATAATCTCTAATAAAATATAATCATTAAAATCTCAAATAAAAAAAAAATAAATAAAATTTTTTCCCTTTTTTATCAATTGGATGCCCACACAAACTGAAGGGTGTGCAGATCTCAAATATTTGTTTTTAGTATATTAACCCCTAGGGGGCCAGATTTTTTCCTTGGCTATATAAAAGATCGCTGTTGTCACCCAAAAAATTACGAAAAGAACTTAAAAAAACCAAAATTTAAAACTAGTGGAAAATTAAACAAGTCAATCTAAAAAATATTGCTTATAGTCACTAAAAATTGTCTAATGGTACCCAAATTCAAGGGGAATTACGTTCGGGGGCCTAAAGGGGTTAAATAGGCAGTGACCAAGGCAACACCCATCACCTCACTGGGGGTTTGGTTGTTTGCTGTTAAATCTATGCTTTCATATGTAGTCAAGCAGATGTTTTAAGACTTTTTCGTCACTCCCATGTGGGAATCTGTTGTGATCTTAACACATGTATTTTTACCCCTTAGACCCATAACGAATTTCCATTGTAATTTGGGTACCATTTGTGTTTTTAGTGACTATAAGCATATTTTATAGCTATGACCTGTTTTGTATCCCTTTTCCACTAACTAATTTGGTATATTTAGTGACTTTTTGTTATTTTTTTGGGTCGCCCCAATTTTTATATAGCAAAGGAAAAATCTGGGCGTAAGGCATAAAATTAAGAAAAATCACTGAAAATAAACCCAAAATTTGTTAGTGGACAGGATACTAAAAAGGGCATGCTATAAAAATATTGCTTATGTCCCTAAAATCGTCTAAAGGTACCCAAATTACTATGAGAATTACGTTCTGTGTCTCAAGGGGTTAAGGAGAGGCCTGGCAGAGTCAAGACACAGCAACTCCCACCTGTGAATCTGAAGGGTCTGTCTAACATGAACTCCAAATACTAATTCCATCTGTATCTTAACTATTGTCTCACATAACTACCCTACCACACTGTTAGAGAGACTGATCTGTAATTGAGTGGGTGCTCCTTGCTCCCCCCCCCCCCCCCCCTTGTATGTATTGGGCAAGGTCATTAAGTGTGACAATCATTTCAATTTTCAGGTAAGTCTTGCAAGCCGTCGCGGGACTGCCAGACATCGCAGGAGCTCCAGCGGCGTACAAGAATGCAGCATGTAACGTACCCCTAGCAGTGTTTTCCTTGTGTTAGGGTGTTAGGGTGTCCGCCCCCTTACCCCTCAGGAACCCAGGAACTAATGCCCTGGGCTGAAGTCTTTTGCAGCTCCTCCTTCCTCCAGTACTACCTCCTGACAAGAAATGTTTGGCCCCAGTCATGACGTCACGGCACATATCTCCTGCCAGCAAAGATACAGTGTGAGTAAGATCAGGGTTTATCATCACACAATAGTGCATGTGATGTCAATATGATATTTTTCATATGTTCATTTTCATAGTATGTAGTTCAGCAGATACCCTCGTTATAGACCGATAGCTAGCCTGGTATCTGTTCTTCCTATGTAACTGTCCTCTTACATGTAGTTTGATAGTTAGTAGTCTGTAGTTCAGCAGATACCCTCGTTATAGACCAATAGCTAGCCTGGTATCTGTTCTTCCTATGTAACTGTCCTCTTACATGTAGTTGATAGTTAGTAGTATGCAGTTCAGCAGATACCCTCGTTATAGACCAATAGCTAGCCTGGTATCTGTTCTTCCTATGTAACTGTCCTCTTACATGTAGTTTGATAGTTAGTAGTCTGTAGTTCAGCAGATACCCTCGTTATAAACCAATAGCTAGCCTGGTATCTGTTCATCCTATGTATTCCTATGTAACTGTCCTCTTACATGTAGTTTGATAGTTAGTAGTATGTAGTTCAGCAGATACCCTCGTTATAGACCAATAGCTAGCCTGGTATCTGTTCTTCCTATGTATTCCTATGTATTCCTATGTCTTCCTCCTCTTCCCCTCCTCCTCCTCCTCCTCCTCTCCTCCTCCTCTCCTCCTCACAATAGTCAAGTGGTAGTCGGGCATTATCTCTCTGCTATTTCTTGTGTGAGTGAGTTATGTTCTGTTAAGTGCTGTCATTACTCTCTCTCTCTCTCTCTCTCTCTCTCTCTCTCTCTCTCTCTCTCTCTCTCTCTCTCTCTCTCTCTCTCTCTCTCTCTCTCTCTCTCTCTCTCTCTCTCTCTCTCTCTCTCTTTTATATTCTCCCCTTCTATCGTTTCTTACTTTTATATTTCCTTGCTTGCCTCTTTTAGTAAGGAGAGAGAGAGAGAGAGAGAGAGAGAGAGAGAGAGAGAGAGAGAGAGAGAGAGAGAGAGAGAGAGAGAGAGAGAGAGAGAGAGAGAGAGAGAGAGAATGGTATCTTTTCAACTTCACGTATAAGAATAAAGCTATTGTGAAAGTGAGAATTTTAATTAAGAGGAGTAAGAACGTACACTCTCTCTCTCTCTCTCTCTCTCTCTCTCTCTCTCTCTCTCTCTCTCTCTCTCTCTCCCCAGTTGCCACAAACAGGTAAACAATTTTTTTCTACACTTTTTTGCTTTTCTTTAATATTTGTCCCCTCTATTCCCCTTCATTCCCCTTCCCCTTCCTTCCCCTCCCTTCCCCTTCCTTCCCCTTCCCTCCATTCACCTTCTTTCCCCTCCCTTCCCCTTCCCCTCCTTTTCCCCTCCCTTCCCCTTATTTCCCCCTTCCTTCCCCTTCCACTCCCTTCCCCTTCCCCTTCCTTCCCCTTCTTTCCCATTCCACTCCCTTCCCCTTCCCCTTCCTTTCCTTTCCTTCCCCTCCCTTCCCCTTATTTCCCCTTTCCCCTCCCTTCCTCTTCCCCTTCCTCTTCCTTCCCCTCCCTTCCCCCTCCCTTCCCCTCCATTTTCCCTTTCATTCCCTTCCCCTCCATTTCCCCTCCCTTCCCCTTCTTTCCCTCCCATTTCCCCTTCTTTCCCCCCTCCCTTTCCCCTCCCCTCCCCCCTCCCACACACTTGTATTTCCATATACTTAAACTGTCCCTCTCTCCCCTCTAAAAATTACCCTCTCTCTCTCTCTCTACTCTCTCTCTCTCTCGATCTCTCTCATCCTCTCTCTCTCCTCTCTCTCTCTCTCTCTCTCTCTCTCCAAGCCCGTCAGGGTGGCAAGGTTGGTAGAGACGTGAGTTCGTAATGTGCAGCGTCCCTGTGCATTCGGTCAGCGGTTCGAGTCCGCCTAGTTTTGTGCTACGTGGCGGCGCTTTGTATAGTCAATAACCTTGTAGTTGGTACTTGCAAAGTGTCTAGATAGGATGAAAATCTTATCTTTTCTCTCTCTCTCTCGCCTCTCTCTCCTTTTCTCTCCTCTCTCTCTCTCGATCTCTCTCTCCTCTCTCTCTCTCTCCTCGCTCTCTCTCTCTCATCTCTCTCCTCTCTCTCTCTCTCTCTCTCTCTCTCTCTCTCTTAAATTTTTCTTATTCGTTATCCCCTATCTCTCTTTATTTCTTTAAACCTGCCTGTCTTTCTCTATCGTTTCTCTCTCTTTTTTTCCTTCTTCTCTCTCTCTCTCTCCTCTCTCCTCTCTCTCTCTCTCTCTCTCTTCTCCCTCCTCTCTCTCTCTCTCTCTTCTCTCTCTTCACTTCTTTTCCCCTCAAATTCCTCTCTTTTTTTTCTGTCTCTATTTCTTTTTCTCTCTCTCCTCTCTCTCTTCTCCTCTCTTCTCATCTCTCTCTCTCTCTCTCTCTCTCCCTCTCTCGTCTCTCTCTCTCTCCTCTCTCTCTCTCTCTCTCTCTCTTGAAAGTAATAAAATAAAATGGACAAAGAAAGGATAAAAAAATCATTATACAGGTTGACATGTAGATTTTATTTCTTTAATTCTACTAGCGTGTTTTGTCTCTTATCTCTCTCTCTCTCTCCCCTCTCTCTCTCTCTCGTCTCTCTCTTCTCTCTCTCTTCGCTCTCTCTCTCTCTCTCTCTCTCTCCTCTCTCTCTCTCCTCTCTCTCCTCTCTCTTTAAATAGGGTGTGGAAGACAGATATGGATACATGTTTGTGTGTGTGTGTGTGTGTGTGTGTGTGTGTGTGTTGCTGTGTGTGTGGGAAAGGAGAGAGAGAGGAATATCTAGATTTACTAACACACACACACACACACACACACACACACACACACACACACACACACACACACACACACACACACACACACACACACACACACACACACACACACACACACACACACACTAAAATCACTAACAAACAAACACACACACACAAACGAAAATCAAAAGAAAACGGAAAAATAGGGCAAACTAAACTATTTTTTTCTAACTATTGTTTCTTTTTCCTCTTTCTAGAATCTGTTTACATCATCATCACATCACACACACACACACAGGACGCCACACACAGCAGCCACGCACACACTCAACCTGAAAGAAAACGGGAGTGTAAGACAAGTCACGCGTTCATACAAAAAAAACATTTAAAATCACTACACAAACACACACCACAAACAAAAAAAACAAAAATACAAAATAAACTTTTTTTTAAATTTTTCTTTTTCTCCTTTTTTTT
>JACEEZ010002516.1:95000-101589 GCA_016584305.1 Chionoecetes opilio | reverse complement strand
GCAGGGGGAAACCACACACAATACTCACCTTGAGGATAAAACACACACAACACACACACACACACACACACACACACACACACGTAACTATAAGATTTTTCAGTCAATCAAGTTTTTGGGTTAATGTTTTGAAAATGATAAATTGATTGTAGGAGAAGAATATCAACACAGTGTCTCGGGAGTCTCTCTCTCTCTCTCTCTCTCTCTCTCTCTCTCTCTCTCTCTCTCTCTCTCTCTCTCTCTCTCTCTCTCTCTCTCTCTCTCTCTCTCTCTCTCTCTCACCCACCCCCACCCACCCACCACCCACCCCCACCCACCCCACACACACACCCACAACCACCCACACACACACACACACACACACACACACACCACACAACATTGCCAGACGTGTATAATAGTTTCATAATTTCTTTATTTCATATCTTTTTTTTTAGTTGTTTCATTGTTTTTCTTCATCCGAAATTCACAAAAGAAACATTGTAAGACCACGTAACTATAAGATTTTCCAGTACGTCAAGATTGTTGGGCTTAATGGTTCGGAAACGATAAATGAAAGCGACACAGGCGTTAAAGATTTAGATGAACCCCTTCACGCCCAGATCTTTCCTTGGCTATGAAAAATCGTATGTTGTTAGCCATAAAATTACGAAAAGTCACTGAATATACCAAATTAGTTAGTGGACAAGGGTACTAAACAGGTCCTATCTATAAAATATTGCTTATAGTCACTAAAAAGCGTCTAATGGTACCCAAATTACAATGGAAATTACGTTTTGGGCGTGAATTGGTTAAGGTCACGCGGGGAATCTCTGTGGTTATGGTGTTGACAAGATACTCTACTTGGGATGTATACAAAGGACTGTGTGAGTGTTAATTGAATATTCGGTTCTCATCTTCAGGACTAGAGTGTTATAGGGACGACCTTAGGACAGATGCACAAAGAGGTGCTCACTCAGAATGTTGGAAAAAATGACAGTTATTAATGGGATAGGAGAAAATAGCATAGGAAAAAATGGCACAGGAGTTAATAGCACAGGAATTAATGGCACAGGAATTAATGGCGCAGGAATTAATGGCACAGGAATTAATGGCACAGGAATTAATGGCACAGGAATTAATGGCACAGGAATTAATGGCACAGGAATTAATGGCACAGGAATTAATGGCACAGGAATTAATGGCACAGGAATTAATGGCACAGGAATTAATGGCACAGGAATTAATGGCATAGGAATTAATGGCACAGGAATTAATGGCACAGGAATTAATGGCACAGGAATTAATGGCACAGGAATTAATGGCACAGGAATTATGCAAGATTAATGGCATAGGAATTAATGGCACAGGAATTAATGGCACAGGAATTAATGGCACAGGAATTAATGGCACAGGAATTAATGGCACAGGAATTAATGGCACAGGAAAAAATAGCACAGGAATTAATGGCACAGGAATTAATGGCACAGGAATTAATGGCACAGGAATTAATGGCACAGGAATTAATGGCACAGGAATTAATGGCACAGGAATTAATGGCACAGGAATTAATGGCACAGGAATTAATGGCACAGGAATTAATGGCACAGGAATTAATGGCACAGGAATTAATGGCACAGGAATTAATGGCACAGGAATTAATGGCACAGGAATTAATGGCACAGGAATTAATGGCACAGAAAAAAATGGCACAGTTATTAATGGCACAGGAAAAAATAGCACAGAAACAAATGGCACAGGAATTAATGGCAATACATTCGGAATTAATTCGGAATAAATTCATATATGTTTTTTACATAAATAATGACTAACCAAGGGCAAAAATACAAAGTAACACAAAGCCATCTAGCTGCCAGTCCTCATCAAGAAGACAGTAAGAGAATATAGGAAAGGGAAGTGGATCAATTTAGTTTGTGAGGTGTCTTGAAACTTCTCTTAAAAAACATGAAAGTCGTAGAAAGGTGGAAAAATAGGAAATGGATGGAAATCTTAACCTCCTCCCCTCCTCCAAAGAGAACACACCAGCTATAAAATGAGATCTGCTAGCATTAACCCTTTCACGCCCAGATCGTATCCTATGCTATAAAAAATTGTATGTTGTCGAGCTATAAAATCACGAAAAGTAACTGAATATACCAAATTAGTTAGTCGACAAAGATACTAAACAGGTCCTATCTATAAAATATTGCTTATATTCACTAGAAATCATCTAACGGTACCCAAATTACAATGGAAATTACGTTCTGGGCCTCAAGGGGTTAACCGCTTGAGGCCCAGAACGTAATTTCCATTGTAATTTGAGTATCATTAGAAGATTTTCATGAATATAAGCAATAATTTATAGATATGACCTGTTTAGTATCCTTGTCGACTAACTAATTTGGTATATTCAGTTACTTTTCGTAATTTTATAGCTCGACAACACTTTTTTTTTATAGCAAAGGAAAGATCTGGGCCTCAAGGGGTTAAGATTTAGATTACTGACCTGACCTACCTCGCATGACCTCACAACTACATGGCAAAGTGCTGATTGATGATGACAATGACTACCAAGGTCAACCGAATGAAGGACAAATGGCACAGAAAAAAATGAGACAAAAATAAAAATGAAAATTAATGGCGCAGGAAATAATGGCATGAGAGAAATTGGCACAGAAAAAAATGGCTTATTCTTTAGCTTAGGAACACACACACACACATATACACACACATACTCTCTCTCTCTCTCTCTCTCTCTCTCTCTCTCTCCCCTCTCTTCTCTCTCTCTCTCTCTCTCTCTCTCTCTCTCTCTCTCTCCTCTCTCTCTCTTTATCTATCTATCTTCTCACACACACAAACAACACACTCTCTCTCTCTCTCTCTCTTCTCTTCTCTCCTCCTCTTCTCTCTCTCTCTCTCTCTTCTCTCTCTCCTCTCTCCCTCTCTCTTTTCTCCTGCCCGTCAGGGTGGCAAGGTTGGTAGAGACGTGAGCTTGCAATGTGCAGAGTTCCTGCGCATTCGGTCAGCGGTTCGAGTCCGCCTAGTTCGTGGTGACGTGGCGGCGCTTTGGATAGTCAATAACCTTGTAGTTGGTACTTGCAAAGTGTCTAGATAGGATGAAAATCTTATCATTTTCTTATCTCTCTCTCTCTCTCTCTCTCTCTCTCTCTCTCTCTCTCTCTCTCTCTTCTCTCCTCTCTCTCTCTCTCTCTCTCCTCTCTCTCTCTAGGATTAAATAGCAGATTTGGATTTTATTGAAATATGTAAAGTATTTATAGGGAGGCGGTAGCGGAGTGGTTAGCGTCTCCGACTGGCGTTCTCGGTGACCCGAGTTCGATCCCCGAAGAAAACCAAAACTTTTCTGCACCGTCGAGTGGCCCAAGAACACCCACATGCCCTCCCCATCAACTCTACCTTCGATTGCGAGTGCATCGGAGGACACAGGGGTGTCCTCTAACAGATGAGCCTCTAATCACAGGCGTCACTATACAAATCCTGCCTGCGCCACCACGGACCAACCATCACAGCCCTCAAGTGAACCTCCAGAGACTACCATCCGAGCCCTGGGTCACCACTGCCTACAGGCGCTATAGGCACAAATGTATATATATAAAAAATAAAAAAATTCAGTACATACGTATGTGTATCTATTTACCTAACCTAACCTAACCTAACCTAACCTAGACTAGTAATCGACACTATAAAATCCCATTATTTTTTTGTCATTTTTTCCTACTCCAAATTTGACATTTTTTCATGTGCCATTTTTTCATGTGCCATTTTTTCATGTGCCATTTTTTCATGTGCCATTTTTTCATGTGCTACTTTTTCATGTGCCATTTTTTCATGTGCTATTTTTTCATGTGCCATTTTTTCATGTGCCTTTTTTCATGTTATTTTTTCGTGTGCCATTTTTTCATGTGCCATTTTTTCATGTGCTATTTTTTCATGTGCCATTTTTTCATGTGCCATTTTTTCATGTGCCATTTTTTCATGTGCCATTTTTTCATGTGCCATTTTTTCATGTGCCATTTTTTTCATGTGCCATTTTTTCATGTGCCATTTTTTCATGTGCCATTTTTCATGTGCTATTTTTCATGTGCCATTTTTTCCTGTGCCATTTTTTCATGTGCCATTTTTTCATGTGCTATTTTTCATGTGCATTTTTTCCTGTGCTATTTTTTTAAAATGCAATGAAAATGCCATGTGCCATTTTTCATTTGCCATTTTTTCATGTGCCATTTTTTCATGTGCCATTTTTTCATGTGCCATTTTTTCATGTGCCATTTTTTCATGTGCCATTTTTTAATCTGCCATTTTTTAATGTGCCATTTTTTCATGTGCAATTTTTTCATGTGCCATTTTTTCATGTGCCATTTTTTTCTAGCCATTTTTTATTGCCATTTTTTTCCTTGCATTTTTTCCTGTGCCATTTTTTCATGTGCATTTTTTCCTATGTCATTTTTTCACTGTGCATTTAATTGCCATTTCTAACTGCATTTTTTCATGTGCCAATTTTTTCTGTGCATTTTTCATGTGCCATTTTTTCATGTGCCATTTTTTCATGTGCCATTTTTTCAAGGCCATTTTTTCAGAGCCATTTTTTCATGTGCCATTTTTTTCATGTTGACCATTTTACATTGCCATTTTTTCATGTGCCATTTTTTCATGTGCCATTTTTTCATGTGCCATTTTTTCATGTGCCATTTTTTCCTATGCTATTTTTTCATGTGCCATTTTTTCATGTGCCATTTTTTCCTATGCTATTTTTTCCTATGCTATTTTTTCATGTGCCATTTTTTCATGTGCCATTTTTTCCTGTGGTATTTTTTCCTGTGCCATTTTTTCCTATGCTATTTTTTCCTGTGCTATTTTTTCCTATGCTATTTTTTCCTGTGCTATATTTTCATATGCCATTTTTTCCTATGCTATTTTTTCCTGTGCTATATTTTCCTGTGCCATTTTTTCATGTGATATTTTTTCCAAAGCCATTTTTTCAAAAGCCATTATTTCCAAAGCCTTTTTTCTGGAACAATTTTTTTCGAGTACGAGGTCAACCATGATCACCCACACAACCCTCAGCCGTGTAGCAGCTTTCCTAACCATTGCCTACACACCGTGGATCACAGGCCCCGGTACATAAGTGTCTGACGTACCGTTTTATAGGTTAGAGAGCCGAGATTAAAATAAAACTATAGTCTATTCACTTAAGCTGGATTCTTGGGAGCTGCTCGATGCCTACCCGAGTATGTAAGGACGTCGCTGATTGGCTGATGCACGCGGGCTGGGTGGTGATGGTGGTGGTATTTTGGTAGCCTCAGCCAATCAGCGACGTCCTTACATACTCAGGTAGGCATCGAGCAGCTCCCAAGAATCCAGCTTAAGTGAATAGACTATAGTACATTTAGCCCTTAAAGGTGTGTTCACATGTCCGTAAATACAACTGTCAGCTATCCTATAGAGCTTAGATTAGAAAGTCTAGATTAGAGAACCTGAATTAATATTAAAACTAGCACATTTAGCCTTTAAACACTACACACCCAGATCTTTCCTTTGCTATCAAAAAATGTATAAATGTATCTTGTCGAGCCATAAAATTACGAAAAGTAACTGAATATACCAAATTAGTTAGTCGACAAGGATACTAAACAGGTCATATCTATAAATTATTGCTTATATTCACTAAAAATCGTCCAATGGTAGCCAAATTGCAATGGAAATAACGTTCTGGGTCTCAAAGGGTTAAAGGTGTGTTCACATGTCCGTATATTCCACTGTCAGCTATTGTGTAACATATAGGTGAACAGGAAACAAGGCTACGAAACGCAATTGTATTTGAGAACACGAACATATTCTATATATATTAAGTTTATTCTCAAATCTTAATTGGATGAAGTGGCGAGGATGCTTGAGAATTGAAGCATCGGGCAGCTAATCCGAGTATCTTGTTAGGCAGTTTTGGTGATCAGAACTGGTGCTTTAGGATGACGGGTGGACAAAGGCCTGGTATTAACACAGGCCTGGTATTTCCTGGTATTAGATATTAACGCGCCTGGTATTTCCTGGTATTAGATATTAACACAGGCCTGGTATTTCCTGGTATTAGATATTAACACAGGCCTGGTATTTCCTGGTATTAGATATTAACGCGCCTGGTATTTCCTGGTATTAGATATTAACACAGGCCTGGTATTTCCTGGTATTAGATATTAACACAAGGCCTGGTATTTCCTGGTATTAGATATTAACACAGGCCTGGTATTTCCTGGTATTAGATATTAACACAGGCCTGGTATTTCCTGTTATTAGATATTAACACAAGCCTGGTATTTCCTGGTATTAGATATTAACACAGGCCTGGTATTTCCTGGTATTAGATATTAACACAAGCCTGGTATTTCCTGGTATTAGATATTAACACAAGCCTGGTATTTCCTGGTATTAGATATTAACACAAGCCTGGTATTTCCTGGTATTAGATATTAACACAAGCCTGGTATTTCCTGTTATTATATATTAACACAGGCCTGGTATTTCCTGGTATTAGATATTAACACAGGCCTGGTATTTCCTGGTATTAGATATTAACACAAGCCTAGTATTTCCTGGT
>JACEEZ010002516.1:82500-87500 GCA_016584305.1 Chionoecetes opilio | reverse complement strand
GGGTCTCAAGGGGTTAAATCTTTTCAAGAGAGGAGTGACAAGACACATCCCGAACCAAATTGGCCCACCCCCCTTAATTTATGTTATCTTACTGTCTTCTTTATAGGGACGGGCGACTACGCAGGCTTTTTGTTACTTCTTATTTTTGTTACCTTTGGCCAGTCCTTTGTGATGAAAAAAAAATAATTAAGATGATATACATATGATCATATTTATGAACCTACATCGTATAAAATGAACTTGAGAATCTGATTTCTTCTTCTTCTTATACGTGTTCGAACTTCAACCTTCCAAATATTATACTTAATTAAATGTCTAATCTCTTATCTAACATCTATCAATATACAGCTTATATCTTTATCTATCGCTTTTATATTACAATCTAACGTTTTTTAAAGTGTTTATCAATATACTTATCTAGTTTGAAGTTATTTTTAAGTTCATGAAATTACTTATTTTTCTTATCACACTCTGCCTTGTGTGCTAAAGTGCCATTATTACTTGATTTTATATTACAATCTATCGTATGTTTTTTAGTGTATCGATCTACTTATCTAGCTTTATATATACACACATAAATTTTATATATATATATATATATATATATATATATATATATATATATATATATATATATATATATATATATATATATATATATATATATATATATAAAATTTGTTATTATTTATTCTTTGCCAAAGGGGGGGGCATGGCCGCATGCCCCCCCCCCCCCCCTTCGGTACGCCACTGGGTCAGGGGGTTAAAACGTTGGGTTAGGTTAAGTTAGGTTAGGTAAGTAAGTTAAAACGTGGGGTTAGGTTAAGTTAGGTCAAGAGAGACAAAATTTCTCAAAATGTATTAAAGTAAACAGAAACCATACCCACAATTTTGAGGAGAATGTAATATGATCCGCTAGTATAATAATATCAGAATCTTGTTTACGTCCTAATCTCTCTGTATCACTTCAGAATTATTTCAGGTAGCTTTCCACATCATTCAGTGGTCTGTAATTACTACTACAATACTATAAACCATTCAATTGTTTCAAGGATGCGGAGAAACCAAATACATAATACCTCCCATTTTACCCTGTACAGAACGGTAATTTTTCGGTCTAGGACAGAACTGCACAAAACGGTTAATTTTTCGGTTTAGGACAACTGCACAAAACGGTTAATTTTTCGGTTTAGGACAGAACTGCACAAAACGGTTAATTTCTCGGTTTAGGACAGAACTGCACAAAACGGTTAATTTCTCGGTTTAGGACAGAATTGTACAAAACGGTTAATTTTCCCCATCCTGTGATTTGCAGTCACCTATATTATGAAGGCACAGATGAAGGGACTCTCTCGAAACGTAAGAGTGAAGTGGCATTAAAACTAAACCTAACCCCTCATTATAACCTCCTAACTTGATAGTAACCAAGCCCCCTATAAGTGTAACCCAAAAAGACACCCAGTAACCAAGCCCCCTATAATTGTAACCCAAAAAGACACCCAGTAACCAAGCCCCCTATAATTGTAACCCAAAAAGACACCCAGTAACCAAGTCCCTATAATTGTAACCCAAAAAGACCCCCAGTAACCAAGCCCAATATAATTGTAACCCAAAGACACCCAGTAACCAAGCCCAATATAATTGTAACCCAAAGACACCCAGTAACCAAGCCCAATATAATTGTAACCCAAAAAGACACCCAGTAACCAAGCCAAATATAATTGTAACCCAAAAAGACCCCCAGTAACCAAGCCCCCTATAATTGTAACCCAAAAAGACCCCCAGTAACCAAACCCCCTATAATTGTAACCCAAAAAGACACCCAGTAACCAAGTCCCTATAATTGTAACCCAAAAAGACCCCCAGTAACCAAGCCCAATATAATTGTAACCCAAAGACACCTAGTAACCAAGCCCCTATAATTGTAACCCAAAAAGACACCCAGTAACCAAGCCCCTATAATTGTAACCCAAAAAGACACCCAGTAACCAAGCCCCCTATAACTGTAACCCAAAAAGACCCCCAGTAACCAAGCCTCCTATAATTGTAACCCAAAAAGACCCCCAGTAACCAAGCCTCCTATAATTGTGACCCAAAAAGACACCCAGTAACCAAACCCCCTATAATTGTAACCCAAAAACACCCCCACCAAGGGATGTAATAGCCGTAATAAAACCCACACAAAACATCTATCATATATTACTTAATAAACATAAATATGACAATTTGCTGAACGTCCTAGTATCTCTCTCTCTCTTTCTCTCTCTCTCTCTCTCTCTCTCTCTCTCTCTCTCTCTCTCTCTCTCTCTCTCTCTCTCTCTCTCTCTCTCTCTCTCTCTCTCTCTCTCTCTCTCTCTCTCTCTCTCTCTCTCTCTTTCTCTAGTATCTCCAACACTTCAAACATATTTCAGGTAACTTTCCACATCATTCAGTATCCTTAACTGCCACTAAAAAACCTTAAACCATTCAAAACACTAACCTTATCCTCTCGGCGTAAGCTCAGGGGGAGACAACAAGGAACTACTAAGTGTTATATCCCTTTTACCAACATAAGCGGGTATTTGATGTATTGCGGACATCATACACACTTCAGTAGTTCAAGTAGTTTGTTATAGACGCACTAATACACCATAGTTACGAGCATTACGAGCACAATCATGTATTTATTGGGTAATGACACGCTGGTAATGTCTCCTTCCCAAGCGGCGTGTGTTGAGTGAAGTTTGTTTACCTTCTTCTTCTTCTTGTGACCTTTTCGCCGCCTGCTCGCCGATCAGCGTCACCCAGCAAACCCAAGCCTCCCGCATCCACAAAATATAACACTCACCACTTTGCATGATTTCACCCTCTCTAGCTATACCCACGCCCTTTGATAATCACAATAAGGTAGAAAATAGTATTAGCAGTATAATGTGTACCTCATTAATGTAGTAATGTAGTAATGCAGTATTGTAAAACCTCAAAAAGTATAAATATTCACCACTTTGCATGATTTCACCCTCTCTACGTAGCTATACCCACGTTCTTTGATAACCACTAAAAGATAGATTACAGTATTGTCAGTATAATATGTACTAATAGAACCTCAAAAAACATAAATATTCACCATTATCAAGTATCAAATATCAAGTATCAAGTATTTTTCATGATTTCACCCTCTCTAGCTATACCCACGCCCTTTGATATTCACAATAAGGTAGAAAACAGTATTGTCAGTATAATGTGTACTCTTAGAACCTCTAAAAATATATATATTCACCATTTTTCATGATTTCACCACTGAGCTCTCTTTGAACTATTATAGGTAGTAGAGCTCAGTGGATTTCACCCTCTCTATCTGTACCAACGTCCTTTGATAACCACTAAAGATAGAATATAGTATCGTCAGTATAATATGTAGCTAATATGACCTCAAAAATATCCGGGATCCACAAAATATATAAAAAAAACTCCCAAATGTCACTAGTTTTTTCCTCTCTCCCTCTGGCGTTACCCTCACCCTCTGATACGCACACAATTTAGTTTATTACGCATATAATATAATCTGCACAAGTTTCTTTAGACTTATATATAGAGTGATAAATATATCTGATATGAGATATTTATGTAAGTAGATAACACTTTAGTCGCCACCTGCAGTCAAGTCGCCAGGCGCCAAATATTACGAATTATATCATTACTACTGATTTTTATGTGCCACTGAAGATGATACACAGTAGTTTATATCATGACTGTATAATCTACCCTGTTTCAGCGTTGTTTTATGCTTTGTATCTGCAAGTATATACGGTTTCAAATTTCACTACTCGTTTTTTTCTTCGGGCGACGACGACTGCGGGAGGACACTCAGTAAATATACACTAGATGGCGACTTTATTGTTGGTAGCCACTTTGTAGATATTTTTGTCATTTGTTCATTTATAGCCATACTATGACACAGATGAAGACACAAAATGACACAGACTCTCCAGATAGCCCCTTCTAACTTTCCTGAAATCATGGATGTAGAAATGTAAGTATTAACGCTACCAGACGTCTGTAAATAAAATAAAAAGTTGTCCTGGCGACTTTACTGTTATCTACGGTAGGGTGTGAACGTCCTATACCTGATACATGCGTTCTATTTATGATACAATATTGATACTAAAGCTTAAGTTTGTATTGTAAAACAGCCCAAACAAACTACTTCGCACTCCATTACTACCAAAATATAAGAACTTGGCCGTAAAAGAAAGCAAAGCATGTTTATTTAGCCTGACCATCGCGCAGCCTATTATGCTTCCCGATTCCTGTCCTCTCTCTCTCTCTCTCTCTCTCTCTCTCTCTCTCTCTCTCTCTCTCTCTCTCTCTCTCTCTCTCTCTCTCTCTCTCTCTCTCTCTGTCTGTCTCCTCTCTCTCTATGTCTGTCTCTCTGTATGTCTCTCTCTCTCTCTCTCTCTCTCTCTCTCTCTCTCTCTCTCTCTGTGTCTGTCTCTCTATCTGTCTCTCTCTGTCTCTGTTTTTTCTCTCTCTCTCTCTCTCTCTCTCTCTCTCTCTCTCTCTCTCTCTCTCTCTCTCTCTCTCTCTCCTCTCTCTCTCTCTCTCTCTCTCTCTCTCTCTCTCTCTCTCTCTCTCTCTCTCTCTCGAACACAGCACTAAATCTTGTCACGTACAGCACCATTATGAGTACGATTGGAAACTGTCACGATAAATGGGCGAACAAAATGATATTGTAAATTGCTGTTATTAGATATTTCAGTACAGTTGCTTCATTCACCGGACGCTCTATCAACCTTAATACATACATACGCAGTTATATCTACCCCCAACACTATAGTCGCCACTGCACTAATGTCGCCAGGTGAATTTTACAGGCGAATATTACGAATTATAGCATCACTACAGACTTGTATGTGCCACTGAAGACAGGTACATGATATTATAAACTACTGTACATGCCTCTTTAGTGGCACATACAAATCTGCAGTGAGGCTCAACCCCTTCACGCCCAGATCTTTCCT
>JACEEZ010002516.1:67500-72500 GCA_016584305.1 Chionoecetes opilio | reverse complement strand
ACGGTACCTGCAGGGCGAAACACGCCGAGGTGAGGGTCTCTCTCTCTCTCTCTCTCTCTCTCTCTCTCTCTCTCTCTCTCTCTCTCTCTCTCTCTCTCTCTCTCTCTCTCTCTCTCTCTCTCTCTCTCTCTCTCTCAGGCATTTCAATTTGTTTTCCACGTCCTTCCCCAGTGTGATATTACTAAGAGAGTGAGAGAGAAAGAGAGAGGGAGAGAGAGAGAAAGAAAGAGAGAGAGAGAGGGAGAGAGAGAAAAACAGACAAGACAGACCGAATAATAAACACACACACACAGTGTGACACACACACACACACATACACACACACACACACACACACACACACACACACACACAGTGTGACACACACACACACACACACACACACCACACACCACACACACACACACACACACCACACACACTCCACAGACGCATAACATTGTTTTACTCCATTCCTTCAGACAAAAGTACCCAAGCACAGCAGAGGGAAGAAGTCAGGCAGAGGACGGAAGGAGGAAACAACAACGGCCACGATGCAAGGACACCTGAGGCGTCCACGCAGTCCGTCCCCCGGGTCAGTCGTAAGGAAAACATACACCACACTTAGCGTGGACAGTCATAACAAACAATACACAACACACGGACACAAATCACATAGCTCTACAAGACCGCTGCACCATTTACTGCCACGCTTATCAAAACGAACCCCTGCACACATGTACTGGCCACGAGTACATCTAGACGCAAGACGCTGCACACATTGTACTGCCACGGATCACATAACGACCCAGCTGTCCACCATTTGTACTGCCCGGTATCATATAACGAACCTGCACCATTGTACTCCACGGTATATAAAGCAGACGCTGCCACCATTGTACTGCAAACGTATACATAAACCACCGCTGCACCAATTTGTACTGCCACGGTATACTAAAGCACCCGCTGCACCATTTGTACTGCCACGGTATATATAACGCACCCGCTGCCACCATTTGTACTGCCACGGTATATATAACGCACCCGCTGCCACCATTTGTACTGCCACGGTATCTATAACGCAACCCGCTGCCACCATTTGTACTGCCACGGTATACTATAACGACCCGCTGCCACCATTTGTACTGCCACGGTATCATATAACGAGCCCGCTGCCACCATTTGTACTGCCACGGTATACTATAACGCAGCCGCTGCCACCATTTGTACTGCCACGGTATATATAACGCAGACGCTGCCACCATTTGTACTGCCACGGTATACTATAACGAACCCGCTGCCACCATTTGTACTGCCACGGATACTATAACGCAGACGCTGCCACCATTTGTACTGCCACGGTATACATATAACGCAGACGCTGCCACCATTTGTACTGCCACGGTATACTATAACGCAGCCGCTGCCACCATTTGTACTGCCACGGTATCATATAACGCAGACCGCTGCCACCATTTGTACTGCCACGGTATCACTATAACGCAGACGCTGCCACCATTTGTACTGCCACGGTATACTATAACGCACCCGCTGCCACCATTTGTACTGCCACGGTATCATATAACGCACCCGCTGCCACCATTTGTACTGCCACGGTATCATATAACGCAGCCGCTGCCACCATTTGTACTGCCACGGTATACTATAACGCACCCGCTGCCACCATTTGTACTGCCACGGCATACTATAACGAACCCGCTGCCACCATTTGTACTGCCACGGTATACTATAACGAACCCGCTGCCACCATTTGTACTGCCACGGTATACTATAACGCACCCGCTGCCACCATTTGTACTGCCACGGTATACTATAACGAACCCGCTGCCACCATTTGTACTGCCACGGTATACTATAACGAACCCGCTGCCACCATTTGTACTGCCACGGTATACTATAACGCACCCGCTGCCACCATTTGTACTGCCACGGTATACTATAACGAACCCGCTGCCACCATTTGTACTGCCACGGTATATATAACGCACCCGCTGCCACCATTTGTACTGCCACGGTATCATATAACGAACCCGCTGCCACCATTTGTACTGCCACGGTATACTATAACGCACCCGCTGCCACCATTTGTGCTACCACGGCATACTATAATGAACCCGCTGCCACCATTTGTACTGCCACGGCATACTATAACGCACACGCTGCCACCATTTGTACTGCCACGGCTATATATAACGCACCCGCTGCCACCATTTGTACTGCCACGGCATCTATAACGAACCCGCTGTCACCATTTGTACTGCCACGGCATACTATAACGCACCCGCTGCCACCATTTGTACTGCCACGGCATACTATAACGACACGCTGCCACCATTTGTACTGCCACGGCATACTATAACGACCCGCTGCCACCATTTGTACTGCCACGGCATACTATAACGCAACCCGCTGCCACCATTTGTACTGCCACGGCATACTATAACGAACCCGCTGTCCACCATTTGTGTACTCACGGCATACTATAAGAACCCGCTGCCACCATTTGTACTGCCACGACATACTATAACGCACCCGCTGCCACCATTTGTACTGCCACGGCATACTATAACGCACCCCTGCCACCATTTGTACTGCCACGGCATACTATAACGCACACCGCTGCCACCATTTGTACTGCCACGGCATACTATAACGCACCCGCTGCCACCATTTGTACTGCCACGGCATACTATAACGAACCCGCTGTCACCATTTGTACTGCCACGGCATACTATAACGCACCCGCTGCCACCATTTTACTGCCACGGCATACTATAAAGCACCCGCTGCCACCATTTGTACTGCCACGGCATACTATAACGCACCCGCTGCCACCATGTGTGCTGCCACGGCATACTATAACGAACCCGCTGCCACCATTTGTACTGCCACGGCATACTATAACGCACCCGCTGCCACCATTTGTACTGCCACGGCATACTATAACGCACCCGCTGCCACCATTTGTACTGCCACGGCATACTATAACGCACCCGCTGCTACCATTTGTACTGCCACGGCATACTATAACGAACCCGCTGCCACCATTTGTACTGCCACGGATATACTATAACGAACCCGCTGCCACCATTTGTACTGCCACGCATACTATAACGAACCCGCTGCCACCATTTGTACTGCCACGGTATACTATAACGAACCCGCTGCCACCATTTGTACTGCCACGACATACTATAACGAACCCGCTGCCACCATTTGTACTGCCACGGTATACTATAACGAACCCGCTGCCACCATTTGTACTGCCACGGTATACTATAACGAACCCGCTGCCACCATTTGTACTGCCACGGTATACTATAACGAACCCGCTGCCACCATTTGTACTGCCACGGTATACTATAACGAACCCGCTGCCACCCTTTGTACTGCCACGGTATACTATAACGCACCCGCTGCCACCATTTGTACTGCCACGGTATACTATAACGCACCCGCTGCCACCCTTTGTACTGGCACGGCATACTATAACGAACCCGCTGCCACCATTTGTACTGCCACGGTATACTATAACGAACCCGCTGCCACCATTTGGGTAGGCGGTGGCCGAATGGTTAGCGTCTGGAAGTGGGAAACTCGGTGTACCGAGTTTGAATCCCGCCAGGTGTCAAAACCTTTCGGCAATCGTCGAGTGGCCTAAGAACACCCACGTGCTACCCATTAACTCTACCTTCGACGGCGAGTGCATCGGAGGACACAGGGGGCCAGCATCAGCCTCTAATCACAGGCGCCTCTACAAAAAAAAAAAATTCTGCCTGCGCCACCACGGTCGAGGGCCAACCATCACAGCCCTCAAGTGAACCTTAAGGGGCTATACATCCGAGCCCTGGAGGTCACTGCCTACAGGCGCTATAGGCCAAAATGTAAAAAGAAACAAAAATTGTACTGCCGCGGGATACTATAACGAAGCCGCTGCCACCCAATATGCTGCAGCGCCATAGCCACACAAACCCTCTAGCATCAATAACACCACTTTACAAAACCACTACCACCATCTGCACTGCTTTTTACTTCCACCACAATACCAATAAAGTCAATCCAGGAAGCATCGATCACTACGTTGTGCTGTCACGTGAAATGACGGATGAAAGGACACGGTTATTGGCGCGCGTTGCCACCATTTTTCGCCCCTTCTCTGTTCGTGTTATCCTACAATGGTACCATTTTTATTTATGTTCTACCTTTTTGCCGCTGATCCATAAAACCTCACATAGATCTTCACTACTGACACACACACACACACACACACACACACACACTACAGCAATACAAAATACAAAATGACAATGATTATGATGGGAAGAAGAAAAAGAAGAAAAGAAGAAGAAAAGGAACGTAGTGATTACAAAAAATACGCAATAAATCGTAATAAAAAAAAAATTTCATCGTAATAAACTTCTCAAAAAACACTAAAACAAAATAAAAACCAAGGTAAAAACAAGAAGACGAGAAGAATATCGCCTTTGCATTTCCAAATATTCTCAAGGGAAAGAAGATTCAATTTGTTTTTATTCGTTTTGAAATTTGAGCAAAAGTCTTCATTTACTCAGTAGCAACTTTCGTGGCCAAGCAGCTTCAACAACGAGAGAGAGAGAGAGAGAGAGAGAGAGAGGAGAGAGAGGAGAGAGAGAGAGAGAGAGAGAGAGAGAGAGAGAGAGAGAGAGAGAGAGAGAGAGAGAGAGAGAGAGAGAGGAGAGGAGAGAGAGAGAGAGAGAGAGAGAGAGAGAGAGAGAGAGAGAGAGAGAGAGAGAGAGAGAGAGAGAGAGAGAGAGAGATGAGTAATATCTTTGCAATGAGTAATATCTTTGCAATGAGTAATGAGTAATATGAGTTTAAATGGGAAGTATGTTTTGCTGCAGCCTTAGTAATATTTATACACATGTTTATGTAGGTGTATATAAAAAAAATATTAAAAAAAAAAAAAAAAAAAAACCAGTGTTAACATATAATTATATTATGTGGTGTATATGTATTTGTGT
>JACEEZ010002516.1:55000-65000 GCA_016584305.1 Chionoecetes opilio | reverse complement strand
CAAGAGTGAGTGTGTTATTACCGTTCAAGGAAAGATATGGCTTTATACACACACACACACACACACACACACACACACACACACACACACACACACACACACACACACACACACACACACACACACCTCCTCTGGGTCATTACCAAGGCGGCATCTCATCACAAAACAAAGCAGCCGTGATGAAGATGAATACCACCTCCAGGGTTCGTCGAGGCACCCAGCCCAGCCTTGGTTACAGGGAGTTTCGTACACAAGTTGTTTCGTACCCAGGTTTTGTTAGTTTTTCGTAGACTGATTTTGAGTATTTTCGTACATACCTGGTGTCATTTCGTAACTCTAGTAATCAAGTTCAACTCTGAGCTGAGTGTACGAAACGACTATGGTTTTATATAGACTACGAAACAACTTTTTGGTGTACGAATCTACTGGTGTACGAAACAACTTGTGTACGAACTGACTGCACCCCGCCCAGCCTTTACAAAGACGCCCCAACACCTCCACCACCATCACCGCCTCAACAGGTCCTGTCCTCTCGCACCCACCACACGCAGATGACCGTCTAAATTGTGTCCCTCTATTGACCCCTTGAGACCCAGAACGTAAATTCCATTGTAATCTGGGTGCCATTAGACGATTTTTAGTAAATATAAGCAATAGTTTATAGATATGACCTTGAGGTGGTGTTTTTCACCTCACAGACACCAGACAAGAGAAATGAGGCATGGAAGCGATAATGCTAAGGTGACTATACTGACAAGACAAGACATCTTAAAACAAAGCCCACCGCTCTTTTCTTCCCACAACAAGTATTTCTTCTAATTCTCTCTCTCTCTCTCTCTCTCTCTCTCTCTCTCTCTCTCTCTCTCTCTCTCTCTCTCTCTCTCTCTCTCTCTCTCTCTCTCTCTCTCTCTCTCTCTCTCTCTCTCTCTCTCTCTCTCTCTTATTGTCTTTCTCTTTGTCGTAATAAGGTTGAAAAAGGTTGAAAAAAGTTGTCGCCATCGGTAATATTGACGATGCAACGCGGCTATTTTTCTGTCTTTTTCCTTTTATTATTCTTACCGTGGCTTTTATTTATCTGTTTACATTTATTTGTTTACCGCGGGTTATTGCAGCAAAGTATTGATTGTTCTCTGGTAACAATAGTTTCTCGTATGAATGTTAATGCTGTCACTTATTATTCCTTCTGCGTGGTCTGGGATGGGCTGTGTGTGTTATTCACCCATGGTCTTGACCACGCCAGCTGGCTCGCGATCGCTAGTTTCACCCTCCCGGTGCGAGCTTGGAGCTCATTATTACCGATCTTAGGGTAATGCTGGGACCTCACACACCACACACCCCCCCCTCCCTTGCTCAAGGGGGATATTAACCGCCCGAATTTCTCAGTTGAAAAATCTCCGGGATTGAGCGGGGCCTGGGGATCAAACGCCGGATCACAGAATGGTGCGTGACGCCCTACCCACCGAGCCGTTCAGACGGTGAGATGTGTCTGTATGTGTGTGTGTGTGTGTGTGTGTGTGTGTGTGTGTGTGTTCACCTACTTGTATTTTACAGTGCCTGAGCTACACTCGTATGGCCCCGTCTTCATATCAACATTCTTATCATTCATCCATAGGCCGTAGCCATCACCCCGGGAGGCGGGTCACAATCCCCCGGCTAACACCCGGTACCCATTCACTGCTGAGTGGACAGGGGCTCGGGTTTTAAGGTAGCCCATCCCATGCCCATCTATTTTTCGCTCCGCCCGGGGATCGAACCCGGGACTTCTAGGTTGTGAACCGAGCGTGCTACCACTACACTACGGAGTACCCTACCCTCCACACACAAGTTGTGTGTGTGTTGTGTGTGTGTGTGTGTGTGTGTGTGTCTGTCTGTGTGTGTGTGTGTGTGTGTGTGTGTGTGTGTGTGTGTGTGTGTGTGTGTGTGTGTGTGTGTGTGTGTGTTACGCATACCTACCTGAAAAGCCATAACGCAGAGCCAGGAAAAACAGCTAACTCTTAATACAGCAACGAATATACGTAGTCCATCGCATCACAACCACAACACCACAACACCAAAATACTAACCTCAAAGCAACAAACCCTCACGTATATCAAATCAACACCAATGCATCATCTACACCAACGCACGAGCAACACCGTCAACACACCAAAGGACAACATCACCTCAAAGGAAAACGAACCATCACCACCCGGCGCTCCATCCCTTCTCAGCCTCGCCTTCCTCTGCAGATTAATTTACAAAGACGACTCGGGATAGCACCGCAGGGAACCATTGCCCAAACCAACTAGAGGGGTAGTTTCTCCGCTCGGCTGCCTGCGTGGACGAACAGTACCTCGGCGTGAGACAGTCTGTATCAGTCCCTCAGCCAGCGTGCGTGCCTTGTTTAGTGAGTTTTCCCGGCGAGGTATTTATTTAAGAACATACGAATATAAGAAAATAAGGAAGCTACAAGAGGCCGCGAGATCTACATGAGGTAGTTCCTGTTACTTAACACTACCTATATCCACCTCTCATCCCCATCCATTCTCCTTTTAAAGCTCTCTAATGACTCTGCACTAACTACCTGTCTACTGAGTCCATTCCAATCATTTACCACCCTATTTGTGAACCAGTTTTTCCCTATTTATGTTTTATTTAGTCTACTGTGACGGCGACTAATCAACACGGGCACTTAAAATGGATTGGGGTGATTAGTCTTCGGAAATGTAGACAGCGTGTAAATTATGTAGGCTACCTTCCAAATAACTTCTGTCTCTCTCTCTCTTCTCTCTCTCTCTCTCTCTCTCTGCCCGTCAGGGTGGCAAGGTTGGTAGAGACGTGAGTTCGCAATGTACAGCGTCCCTGTGCATTCGGTCAGCGGTTCGAGTCCGCCTAGTTCGTGCTGACGTGGCGGCGCTTTGTATAGTCAATAACCTTGTAGTTGGTACTTGCAAAGTGTCTAGATAGGATGAAAATCTTATCTTATCTCTCTCTCTCTCTCTCTCTCTCTCTCTCTCTCTCTCTCTTTCTCTCTCTCTCTCTGTACGGAGTTGAGTAGTTTGGTTTTGCCTCGATGGTATTTCAACCCCTTCACGCCCAGACCTTTCCTTGACTATATAAAATCGTCTGTTGTTAGCCATAAGATTACAAAAAATAACTTAATATACCAAATTTGTTAGTGGACAGAGTGGCCAAGGATACTAAACAGGTCATATCTATAAAATATTGCTTATAATCATCAAAATCGTCTAAGGGTAGCAAAATTACAATGGAAATTACGTTCTGGGCCTCAAGGGGTTAATAGTGTGACGGCGATGACTGCCTAACACGAGAACTAAACATGGACAAGGGTGATGAAGTGATAAGGCTCCGGAAATGTAGATAGTAGTGTAGAGCGTGTAACTTATGTACCATTGAATCACTTTTTATGTCTCTCTCTGTCTCTGTCTGTCTCTGGTTTTTTTTTGGTTTTTTTATAATAATAATTTATTGGCCGTCATGTTACAATTCAGTACAAGGAAATACATGGTGAGTTATATGGCAGGGCCCGATGAACCAATGCTCTATTACGGGCCTGAATCATTATCTCTAGGTTAAATTTCTCTCACAGCGATGGCCGCAGACAACTCAACATAATATACATAAATGTAATTTTTATCTATTCTGATTTTTATACACCTACATACTTACACATATATATACATACACATCATAATCCAAAAGTAGTAAGTAGTAGCAGTAGTAGTAGTAGTAGTAGTAGTAGCAGTAGTAGTAGTAGTAGCAGTAGTAGTAGTAGTAGCAGTAGTAGTAAAATGCAGTAGTAGTAGTAGTAGTTTGTAGTAGTAGTAGTAGTAGATAGTAGAGTAGTAGTAGTAGTAGTGTAGTAGAGTAGTAGTAGTAGTAGCAGTAGTAGTAGTAGTAGTAGTAGTAGTAGTAGTAGTAGTAGTATAGTAGTAGTAGTAGTAGTAGTAGTAGTATAGCTAGTAGTAGTAGTAGTATGTAGTAGTAGTAGATAGTAGTAGTAGTAGTAGTAGTATTAGTAGTAGTAGTAGTAGTAGTAGTAGTAGTAGTAGTAGTAGCGTAGTAGTAGTAGTAGTAGTAGTAGAGTAGAAAGCATAGTAGTAGAGTATAGTATAGTATAAGTATGTAGTAGTAAGTCATAGTACATAATATAATACATATAAGCATACACAAATACATACACCGATACACTCATACATATACATACAATACACCATACACAATACATCCAACACATCACAAAAACACATATACAACTATACAATCACCACACCTACATAATCATACACAGGTGCCTATATTAACGATTCGTATCTAGCAAATAATTCTCGTTTAATCCTCGACTTGAACATGTTCTTGGAAGTGGAATTTTTAGTGTGGTCTGAGAGTGTATTCCATGTCCTACAACCCCTACAAGGACACTGCTGGGCGTGTGATGTTCTGCACCGAGGAAGTCTCAGCTCATGACGTGTGCTCCTTGTCGCAATGTTGTGTAGTGCTCGTGTATAGTCTGTCTGTCTGTCTGCCACTCTTTGTCTGTCTCTGTCTGTCTGTCTGCCACACACTCTCTCTCTCTCTCTCTCTCTCTCTCTCTCTCTCTCTCTCTCTCTCTCTCTCTCTCTCTCTCTCTCTCTCTCTCTCTCTCTCTCTCTCTCTCTCTCTCTCTCTCTCTCTCTTTCTCTCCCTATGGAAAAACACAATACAACGGGTGTGTTTTTCCTACATTTTCCTCGTCATCAGCAACAAATTCCAAACAACTCGGCATAATATTTTCGGCTGAATTTTGCCGAGATCACGATTATGGAGTCTTCTGATGTAAATAACGCGAGTGGTGGAAGGATGCTTGAGTGAAAGAGGGATGATGATGATGATGATGATGTTGATGATGATGGGAAAGAAGAGGGTGAGGGAAGGGATGATGTGAGTTTATGATAAGGGGAGATGGTAGTGTTTTGTTAATGAGTGTGATAAGGAATACTTTCTTAACCCCTACACGCCCAGATCTTTCCTTAGCTATAAAAAAAAGTGTCTGTTGTTAGCCATTAAATTACGAAAAGTAACTTAATATACCAAATTAGTTAGTCAACAAGGATACTAAACAGGTCATATCTATAAAATATTGCTTATAGTCACTAAAAATCGTCTAAAGTTACCCAAATTACAATGGAAATTACGTTATGGGTCTCAAGGGGTTAAGATTATAAAGGGAATGGAGATACTAGATTAGATACGTCATTAGATAAGGGGTTAGATTGTATAGGTGAGATTAAGTGACGTTATGCCAGACTACTGTGCAACATAACATTAACCCCTTGAGGCCCAGAACGTAATTTCCATTGTAATTTGACCACCATTAGATGATTTTTAATGAATATAAGCAATGTTTTTTTATAGCTATGACCTGTTTAGTATCCTTGTCCACGAGCTAATTTGGTTTATTTAGTTACCCTTTGTAATTTTATGGCTAACAACAGACGATTTTTTATAGCAAAGGAAAGATCTGGGCGTGAAGGGGTTAAAAAAAAGTAAAGGAATGTAAAAGAATAAAACACGTGAAATGAGTACTTACAAAACATGGACTTTTTAGAATACAATGAAAACGAAAATTTTGCAACCTAGCTTGGTAGAAAGTACAGCATTAAAATACAGAAGAGTCGGTTATTTTAGGTTATTTCAGGTTTATTTTTAGTTATTTTAGGTTATTTGAGGTTTATTTTTGTTTATTTTAGGTTATTTGAGGCTTATTTTCGGTTATTTGAGGTATATTTTTGGTTCTTTGAGGTATCTTTTTGGTTATTTTAGGGTATTTTAGGTTTATTTTTGGTTATTTTAGGTTATTTTAGGTTTATTTTAGCTTATTTTAGGTTTATTTTATTTTGTTTTAGGTTATTTGAGGTTATTTGAGGTTTACTTTTGGTAATTTGAGGTTATTTGAGGTTTATTTTTGGCTATTTTAGGTTATTTTAGGTTTATTTTATTCTGTTTTAGGTTATTTGAGGTTATTTGAGGTTTATTTTTGGTTATTTCAGGTTATTTATAGATCTTTAAAAAATTGATAAATAATTGTTTAAGTGATAAGTGTGTAAAAAAGAATGAAAATTGAAGAAAATCACGAAAAACAACTTGACTGAGAGAGAGAGAGAGAGAGAGAGAGAGAGAGAGAGAGAGAGAGAGAGAGAGAGAGAGAGAGGAGAGCAGAGAGAGAGAGAGAGAGAAGAGGAGAGAAAAGAGAGAGAGAGAGAGGAGAGAGAGAGCAGAGCGAGCGAGCGAGGGGGACGAGGAGCGAGAGAGAGAGAGAGAGATAGAGGGGAGAGAGAAGAGAGAGAGAGAGAAGAGAGAGAGAGAGAAGAGATGAGAGAGAGAGAGAGAGAGAGAGAGAGAGAGAGAGAAGAGAGAGAGAGAAGAGAGAGAAAAGAGAGAGATGAGAAAATGAGAGAAAGACATAATGAGAGAGACAGAAAAAAAAGTGACAAAGAGAATATGAGAGAGAAAAAGAGAGACAGATACAAATATACAAAGTTCTTACGGCTAGTAATCAGAGTAGAACAAGAAGTAACGGATTCAAGCTGAAAAGCGTAGATTTTAAAAAGGAAATAGGGAGAAACTGGTTCACAAATAGGTTGGTGAATTATTGGAATGGACTCAGTCGTTAGATAGTTAGTGCAGAGTCAATAGGGATCTTTAAAAGGAGTCTGGATAAATTCATGGATGGGGATGAAAGGTGGATGTAGGTAATGTTAAGTAACAGAAACTACCTCATGTAGGTCTCACGGCCTCTTGTAGCTTCCTTATGTTCTTATGTGTTCTTATGTAAGCGAAGATGTATAAAAAAAATGAAAATAGCAATATTAAACAAACGAAATAATCAACTTGAACAAAAACTAGTCTTTTTTTTCACCAAGATATGACAAAAATCTCTCTCTCTCTCTCTCTCCTCTCCCCTCTCTCTCTCTCTCTCTCTCTCTCTCCTCCCCTCTCTCTCTCCTCTTCTCTCTCTCTCTCTCTCTTCTCTCCTCTCTCTATCTCTCTCTCTCTCTGTATCTCTTTTCTCTCTTCTGCTATTCTCTCTCTCTCTCTCTCTTTCTCTCTCTCTCTCTCTCTCTTCTCTTCCTCTCTCTCTGCTATTCTCTCTCTCTCTTTTCCTTCTCTCTCTGCTATCTCTCTCTTCTCTCTCCTCTCTCTCCTCTTCTCTTCCTCTCTCTCTCTCTCTCTCTCTCCTCATCTCTCTCTCTCTCTCTCTCTCTTCTCTCTCTCTCTCTTTTCTCTGAATATTTTCCCTGGTCTTGTGGCTCCCCGGGTCTCCTCTTGCAATGTGGGGAATCTGCGGGATCGTCTCTCTTCTCCATATGCCCCCGACTCCCCTCTCCTGATTCATCGGCGGCCCACTAGCTCTGGTCTCTATCCTCTCCCTTTTTGAGAATGACGAAATGGAAACTGAGGAAAATACGAGGGAAAAACCTAAAGAAGGGAAATAGAGAAGCGAGAGAAAAAAAGAAGGGAGGAGGATGAAGGAGACGAGGAGATGCCCAGGGAAGGATGGGAGAGAGAGGGCGGGGAGAGCTAGGGGAGAGGGCAAAGAAAGGGCCCCCCAGGGAAAAGAAGCCAACAGTACAACGTGGAGAAAGAGAGAGGAGAGAGGAGTAGAGAGAGAGAGAGAGAGAGAGAGAGAGAGGAGAGAGAGAAGAGAGAGAGAGAGAGAGAGGAGAGAGAGATGGAAAAGGAGGGGAGAGAAGAGAAAAGAGACAGAGAGAGAGAGAGAAGAGAGAGAGAAAGAAGGAGAGAGGAAGAAAAGAAGATAGGGAGAGAGAGAGAGAGAGGAGAGAGAGGAGAGAGAGGAGAGGATAGAGAGGAGAGGAGGAGAGAGAGAGAGAGAGAGAGAGAGGAGAGAGAGAAAGAGGAGAAAAAAAGAGACAGAATGAGAGAGAGAGAGGAAGCAAAATGAGAGGGGAGAGAGAGAGAGAGAGAGAGAGGAGAGAAGAGGAAGATAGAGGGAGAGAGAGAGAGAGAGAGAGATAGGAAATCTTGAGATTGGAAGAGAGATACAAACGGAGCAGAGTAGCATAAAGGGCTTTTGCTAATGAGTCTCCTGAGGAGATTTTCCCTTGCGTCCTTAGACCCTCCCAAGGAAAGGGTGTGTGTGTGTGTGTGTGTGTGTTTGTGGTGGTGGTTGTGTGTGTTGTGTGGTGTTTTGTGTGTGTGTTGTGTGTGTGTGTGTGTTGGTGGTTGTGTGGGGTGCCCTGAACCCATCCATGACAGTGAAACCAAGTGTATCGAACCAATAGTTCCCATCCAAACTACAAACGTGAATAATTTACCAGACTCAGACTTATGCCTCACAATCTCAGGATAGAAGTAGGGAGGTGGAGTCGCACACCTGCTGACCAACGCGTGTGTCAGTGTGGTGGTGAACAGGTGCAAACAGAACAACATGTTTGATTAGATTGTCCCCTGTCTGCTCACTGCCGCGCAAGGTTCAACATGTTATCGTTTCTAATATTACCAACCTATTAATGAGCACATATGTACTACTTTAATTATGTGATTATTACATGAAGTGCTTAGAATTTTTTTTCTTAGATTATATGTATTACCTTCTACATGGAAAGAATGTGTTTTAGTTTTGTTTGGGCGAATGATAGATCTGCATTGTTTTTTGTATAATATTTGAGTTTTGTATTTTTTTGTTTTGTAATTATGTATTAATGGAAACTCTTTGTCAATAAAAAAAACTAACTAACTAACTAACTGTGTGTGTGTGTGTGTGTGTGTGTGTGTGTGTGTGTGGGGTGTGTGTGTGGTGTGTGGGGTGGGTGTTGGTGTGTGTGTGTTGTGTGTGTGTGTGCGGTGGGTGTGCTGTGGGGGTGGTGTGTGTGTGTTGTGTGTGTGGGGTGTGTGTGTGGTGTGGGTGCTTTTGTGTTGCTGTTGGTTCTGGGGTTTGTTCTTGTGGGTTTTTTTTTTTCGGCCCAAAATTGGTTTGCTTGGGTTTTTTTTGGTGTGAGGTTGATGTAGGGGGAAATATAAAAGGATAAACAAGGTTGAACTGAAAAAAGTTTTGCAAAAGGAAAAAACTTGGACAGGCAGCACGACAAAATTTTAAATATAAAGCGAAATAGCAAGGAAAAAGAGACCAAACAATGAAAAAGAGAAAAAAGAAAAAGAAAAAAGAGAGAGAGAGAGAGGAGGAGAGAGAGAGAGAGAGATGAGAGAGAGCGAGAGAGAGAGAGGGAGACCGGAGAGAGAGAGAGAGGAGAGAGAGACGAGAGAGAAGAGAGAGACGAGACGAGACGAGAGGAGAGAGGAGAGACGAGATGAGAGAAGAGGAGAGAGAGACAGAGAGAGACGAGAAGAGAGAGAGACGAAGAGAAAGGAGAGAGAGTATGAGAGAGAGAGAGAGAGAGTTAAAAAAAAGGATTACTATTACGGTACAAAAAAATATTTCAAAAAAAGAAATATTTTTACTATATTACGCAGTTAAAAATCATTGCACGCGGAAGGGCATTTACTTTGTGTTAAAATAGAAATAGTGTGTGTGTGTGTGGGTGTGTGGTGTGTGTGTTGTGTGTGTGGTGGTGTGTGTGTGTGCGTGTGTGTGTTGTGGTATCATCTAGTTGTATTCATCTAGTTATATTTTTAAGGGCCAGAGCAATGCTTCGTCGTGGCCCGTCTCCATATCAACATTATTTAATCATTCATCCTAGTGCTTTGTGTTTGGCGAAGCCAGACACCCCGGGAGGCGGGTCACAAACCCCGGCTAACAACCCGGTACCCATTCACTGCTGGGTGGACAGGGGCTAGGGTTTTAAGGAAACAAAACCCATCTGTTTCCGCTCCGCCTGGGGGATCGAACCGGGACTTTCTCGTTGTGAGCGAGCGTTGCTATCCATTACACTAGGAGTTGCCTAAAAAAATATATTAACATGCCGAAGCGAACCCGGGCCTCGGGATGAAAGCAGGTATCCTAGCACTAGACCACATGGGGTGTGGGAGAGGAGAGAGAGAG
>JACEEZ010002516.1:45000-50000 GCA_016584305.1 Chionoecetes opilio | reverse complement strand
AGGGGTTAAAAAGGTGGTAAAAGGCGCCGCTATATTTTCTTTTTTATTTAGTTTACCATTAAGATCTGTAGACTGAGTGAATGTCCAAAAAAATGTTTCCCAGCAAGAGTCACACACACACACACACACACGCACACACACACACACACACACAAAACACACACACACACACGCACGCACACACCACACACCCACACAAAACCCCACACACACACACCAAAACACGTACACACACACACAAAACACACACCCCACCACACACAAACACGTACACACACACACACACACCACACAACACACACACACGCACACACACACACACACACACACAACACACACACACACACACACACACACACACACACACCACACACACAAGAAATTAAAGTTTGGATGCAGGGGTGAATAAGTGAGAAGGTAAAAAACGAAAAATGTGAAGCTAACACGAATAAAAAACCTGGAAAGTCGCTCGCTCGCACCACACCACACACACACACAAAACACACACAACACACACACAAACACCACACACACACACACACACACAACACACACACACCGACCTCAGAGGAAGACGCGAACCCAAATTTAAAATTCCCACCACAACGTCGGAGGGGAGGAGGAGGAGGAGGAGGAGGAGAGGAGGAGGAGGAGGAGAGGAGGAGGAGGGGAGACAGAAGAGGAGGAGGAGGAAAAGAGGAGGAGGAGGAGGAGGAGGAGGAGGAGAGGAGGGGAGGAGGAGGAGAGAGAAAGGAGGAGGAGGAGGGGGAGGAGGGAGGGGGGAGGGGGAAGAGGAGAGAGAGAGAGAGGAGGAGGAGGAGGAGGAGGAGGAGGAGGAGGAGGAGGAGGAGGAGGAGGAGGAGGAAGGAGGAGGAGGAGGAGGAGGAGGGGGAGGAGGAGGAGAGGAGAGGAGGAGGAGGAGGGGAGAGGAGACAGGAAGAGGGGGAGGAGGAGGGAGGGAAGGAGGAGGGAGGGAGGAGGAGGAGGAGGAGGAGGAGGAGGAGGAGGAGGAGAGGAGGAGGGGGAAAGGAGGAGGAGGAGGAGGAGGGGGAGGAGGAGGAATGTGATAATGAAAGCGATGATAATGAGGAAATATGGACAGATGATGTGCTAAAGGTAGATGAGATAAAAAGGGAAAATTAGAGAGAGAGAGAGAGGGGAGAGAGAGAGAAGAGAGAGAGAGAGAGAGAGAGGGGAGGGGAGAGGGAGAGAGAGAGAGAGAGAGAGAGGAGAGAGAAGAGAGAGGGGAGAGAGAGAAAAGAGAGAGAGAGATTGAGACTGAGAGAGAGGAGAGAAGAGAGAGAGAGACGAGAAGAGAGAGAGAGAGAGAGGGGGGAAAAAGGGAGAAACAGGAAGATCAAGAGTGTGGAGGTAAGATCACGACCCCAAAAATTAGTAAAAAGAGGGAGGAAAGAGAAAAACTTAAATATTTCTCTCTCTCTCTCTCTCTCTCTCCTCTCTCTCTCTCTCTCGCTCTCTCTCTCTTCTCTTCTCTCTTCTCTCTTCTCTCTCTCTCTTCTCCCCCTTCTTCACTAAACACAATTACATTACTAGTATTTATATATGCACTCTATTCCCCCCCTTTCATCTATCTTTTGAAAGAGAGACCTGCTTCCCCTGGTCCCGGGAGCTATTCTATCCTTCCTTCCTTCCTTCCTTCCTTTCCCTTTCCTTTCCCTTTCCCTTTTTTTCCCCTTCCCACTTTCCTTTTCCCTTCCCTTCCTCACGGGCCTTTCTCCTTTCACCTTCCACCATTTCTTTTTCTTCCTTCATCCTTTCCTCCCAATTCCTTCTTTCCTTCCTTCCTTCCTTCCTTCCTTCCTTCAGTCATTCTTCCTTTTCTTCCTTCCCCTTTCTTCCTTCCTTTTTCCCTTTCCTTCCCTTCCTTCCTTCATTCTTTCATTCCTTCCTTCCTTCATTCCCTTCCTTCCTTCCTTCCTTCTCCTTCCTTTCTTCCTTCCTTCTCATTTCCCCTTTCCTCCTCATCCTTCCTTCCTCATTTCCCCTTTCCCTTCCCTTCCTTCCTTCCCTTCCTCCCTGCCCTTCCTTCCTTTCATCCTTTCCTTCCTTCCTTCCTTCATCCTTTCCTTCCTTCCTCACTTCCCTTCCTTCCTTCCTCCTTCCCTTCCTTCCATTTTACTTCCCTTCCTTCCTTCCTTCCTTCCTTCCTTCCCTCTTTCCCTTCCTCCCTCCCTTTTCCTTTCCTTTCTCCTTTCATCCTTCCTTCCTCCTTCCTTCCTTCCCTTCCTTCCTTCCTCCCTCCCTACCTTTCCTTCCTTCCCTCCTTCCTTCCTTCCTTTTAACCTCCCTTTCATCCTACCCCAAGTTTCCATTTTCTTACTTCGCTTCCTTCAAACCCTTTCTATCTTTCCTTCTTTTCCCTCTTCCTTACCCTTCCCTCCTTCCTCCATCAATACTCTTCTTCCTTCCCTCCTTCCCTATCCTTCCCTCCCTCCCTATCCTTCCCTCCTTTCCTCCCTCCTTAAGAAGTCTTCCTAACGTGAAAACTGCGACTGAAATATGCAAAGAAGCGATGCCGAAGATCAACTTTTAGATCGATTTGACATTTTTCTTCGTGCTCCTACCCCTGCCCCCTTCCGCTCCGTCCCGTCCCGCTCCGCACCTGCCCCGTCCCAGCCCCGCCCCCACCCCGTCCCAGCCCGCCCCCGCCCCGTCCCAGTCCCTCAAGAAGACATGTAGAGGATGAGAAGATGAATCACCGAGTAAGATCAGCGTTCTTGAAGACTGCTGATGGGAAAAAGGTTGTGAGAGGAGGGGAGAGAGAGGGGAGAGAGAGAGAGAAAGAGAGGGGAGAGAGGAGGGGAGAGAGGAGAGAGGAAGAAGAGAGAGAGGAAAAGAGAGAGAGGAGAAGAGAGAGGGGGGAAGAGAGAGAGGGGAGGGAAAAGAAAGAGAGAAGAGAGAAAAACAGAGACAAGAGAGAGAGAGAAGAGAGAGAGAGGAGAGAGAGAGAAGAGAGAGAGGGGGAGAGAGAGAGAGAGAGAGGAGGAGAGGAGGGGAGAGAGAGGAGAGAGAAAAAGAGAGAAAAAAAAAGAGAGAGAAAGAAAGAAAAAAGAGAGAGAGAAGGGGAGAGGAAAAAGGGGAGAGAGAGAGAGAGGGAGAGAGAGAGAGAGAGAGAGAGAGAGAGAGGAGAGAGAGAGAGAGAGAGAGAGAGAGAGAGAGAGAAAGAGAGAGAGAAACAGAGAGAGAGAAAACAGAGAGAGAGAGAGAGAGAGAGAGAGAGAGAGAGAGAGATGGGAGTCGAAGAAATGGGCCCAAAGGGCAAAGATAAAAAAAAAAATGGCAAGGACGCCGAAGAAAAATTTTCTTCAGAAAGAAAGGAAATTTTTTGAGGAGAAAATCAAGAATCTTTTCCTCTTTCTCTGACTCAATTTTTGGTATATCTTTTTACCACTGCCGAGTTAGACGAGCTGCCCAGTTCTAGTTTTTTTTTTCTTTTTTCCTTCCTTCCCTTCCTTCATTCCTTCTCTTCTTCCTCATCACTCCTTCCTTCCTTTCCCAATCCTTCCTTCTTCCTCCTTCCCCTTTCTTCCTTCCTTCTCACTTCCCTCCTTTCCCTTCTTCTTCATCATTTATCATTTCCCCTTTCCCCTGTCCTTTCCTCCCCCTTCCTTTCCTTCCTTCCTTCCTTCCTCCTTTCTTCCCTCTTCCTCCTCCTTCCTCTTCTTCCTTCCCTCTTCCTCCTTCCTTCTTCCTCGTTCCTCCTTCTTCCTTCTCCTTCTCAAACTTTCCTTCTTCTCCTTCCTTCCATCCTAACTTCCTCCTTCCTTTCCTTATCACTCCCTTCTTCCTTCCTTCCTTCCTGCATCATTTTCCCTTCCTTCCTTCCCTCCTTCCCCCTTCCTTCTTTCCCTTTCCCTTTCCCCTTACGCCTCTTCCCTTCTTCCTCCCTTTCCTTCCGTCCTTCCTCATCACTTCCTTCCTTCCTTCCTTCGTCTTCCTCCTTCCCTTCCTTCCTTCCTTCCTTCGTTCCTTCCTTCTTCCTTCCTTCCTTCCTTCCTTCATTCCCTCCTTCCCTTTTTTTCCCCTTCCTTTTCCCTTCCTTCTTCCTTCCTTCCTTCCACCACTATTTTTCAGTTTTCCTTTTTTCGTTTTACCCTCAAGCTCCATCCATTTTTTTCCTTTTTTTTCCCTCTTGCTTAGGAAACTCTAAGGGCACTGGTCTTGCTCTACACGTGGGTAAGACCAAGGCCTCCTAGAACACCAGGTCTTCTAGGAGGTGTTCTTCTAGGCAGGTGTTCTAGGAGGCCTGGGTAAGAGGTCCTCCTGATGTAACCCAAGACGCTGCCTGAATCTTAAAGGGTGAAGAGGGTAGTGGATGCATGTTTTTAGGTGCTTGTTGTTGTTGTTGTTGTTGTTGGTGGTGGTGGTGGTGGTGGTGGTGGTGGTACTCTTGTTATTGTTGTTGTTGCTGCTGTTATTGTTGTTGCGGCGTGTTGAGAGGTGCAGATCCATTAAAAAAAAGACAAGACAAATAGCCTGATGTCCAAACTCGCCCGAGGATGACTTGAAAGTCATCCTCGGGCGAGTTTGGACATCAGGCTATTTGTCTTGTCTTTTTTTTAATGGAAACTGCACCTCTCAACACGCCGCAACAACAACAACAACAACAATAACAAACCCAAAAACAACAAAAATAACCAAGCCAAGAGACAGAGGCATTTCCTCTCTGGACATTGTCACCTAACTTTTTATTTTTTATTTTTTTTATTTAAACAACTGAATGGAAACATGGGGCTACAAATAGCAAGAGGTTGTTGAAGGAATGGGTGGAGAAGCTAAAGATGTCCCCTGTTCCGGGACTCTACTGAAAAGCTATGCTTATAGGATAAACTAAATATATAATTTACAGGAGAGGGTCACTGTCCGTCACAGGCACTTTTCAGGCGCACATTTACAGTACACTGTGTCACTGTTTTCAATGTATGTCACTATTGTGTGTGTGTGCAAATGTTTATCACTAGTGACACGACAACTGTGTT
>JACEEZ010002516.1:25000-40000 GCA_016584305.1 Chionoecetes opilio | reverse complement strand
CAGCAAAGTGAGTTAAGGTAAGTTATAGTACTCGAAACGTGCCACTGAGTTCATCCTCTCGCCCGGGTTCTCCCTCGCCATGACTTGTGTGTGAATCATCATTACCCTGATCGTCACTGCCCAGCACGAGAGGCTTTCATGCTATCCAAACAAGCAATTGATGCAATGTCTTATGGTGTGGGTGAAGACGGGGAAACACTATCTTGACGGTATACTTCAATCTGCAATCAGTTCAATGGGATGTTAAAGGGAAATGCTAATGAGTAGGCTCAGCATGCGAAGAGAGACCCGCCGCTCCACCCAGGGATACAAAGAGTCCATAGCAGACGTGAAGGTCAAGTGTACTCACCTGGAGAGGTAGACGCCTCGGAGCTTGTCCGGCGCGGCGCACTGCAGGTCTGGCGCCAGCAGGGACGTGTTGGCGGCCCCGAGCACCTCCGCCAGCCACTGCAGGGAACAATTGCACACCATAGGGTTGGCTCTCAGGTCCAGACTCACGAGTGACCTCCATGATACCTCAGACGAAGGGAAACTTCGGAGGCCGTTTGCGCGGAGGTCGAGGGACCGGAGGCGCGGGAGGGAAGAGAGAAAGCCCGGTGGAATGTGCCTCACCAAGGGGCTGTGAGACAGCGTCAGTTCCCGCAGACCGACGCACCCGGAGAGCGCCCCTGGCTGCAGCGAGGACAGCAGCGGACACCTGGAGATCTCCAGCGTCGTTAGGTGGCCGAGACCTCTAAAGGCTTCACCTCCGAGACTCCTGATCTTGTTCCTGCTGAGGTGCAGAGACTCCAGCTCGGCGAGGGGCGACAAGGCAGCCGTGGGCACGTCACGCAGAAGGTTGTCGTTGAGGTTCAGCTCCCGCAGCCTCTGGAGACAGCTGAACGACGTGTCGGCAATATAGTCGATGCTGTTGGTCTCCAATGACAGCGTGGCAAGAGAACGCAGACACAGGGTCTTGGGCTCGAGTCGCGTCAGGCGGTTTCTACACAGCTGCAGCGCCTTCAGGGCCGTCAGCTCGTGCAGTGCCGTCGTGGGCACGTGGCGGAAGTAGTTATCACACAGGTCCAGGACGTGCAGATTGCGCGGCCCGTTGAAGGTGTGCTGGAAGAGCGTGTGCAGCTTATTGTGGGCCAGCAGCAACACCTTCAGGTAGGGCACGTCCAGCAGCACGTCTGGCGGCAGGTCTGAGAGGGCGTTGTGGCTGAGGTCCAGCAGGGAGAGGGAGGTGAGGCCCAGCAGCGCCTCCACAGACAGGGAGGACAGGTTGTTGTGGGCCAGACGCAGCTCCCGCAGCTCCACCTGCTTGAAGAAGTTGCTGGTGCCCAGCGAGGTGAGCAGGTTGTGCGAGAAGTCCAGCTCCTGCAGCTGGTCGAAGAAGACCAGCGTGTGGCTGACCGAGCTGATGGAGTTGTGGGCGAGGTTGAGGCTACGCAGGCCGGGGTTGGCCAGGATGGGCACCACGTTGATGCCCACGCCCACGCACCGCAGGCTGGGCCCACTGTCATCACAGGAACACCCGCGGGGACAGAACGCCCGCGCCCCCTGCACCAGCACCACCCACGCCAGCCACCAGCACACCATCCCTGCAAGGAAGGGAAGCACCGTGAGTCACATGCAGCACCACAAATAAGACAGTGCTGACCAGCCTAACAGATCCACCACCTTATCAAATACCAAAGATAAATGTTCCGAGGCTAACACTCCTACAGATAGTTGTGATTCACGCCACTCACTTTTCACCTACACGAAACAACAGTGGTGACCCAAACCTCAACACAAAATGGAATGCTATCATGTATCTTGTCATCATGGGGGGGTCTTATAACAAACCCACAACATCGTATAGACCATAGATAACGAATTTCCTGCGTTAATACCACCACTACCTAGATATAAGCTCTAAGATAGGTATTACTTACTTAAGCATTATTTCTGTTAATTAACTATCTTGGCTGTCAATGTTAGTGTCGTTAATGAGGATCAGCAGAGTCGTTAGCTCGTCTAGGGGAGCCGGGACGTGGACTGATTCTCAAAGGCGTTCGAGGAAGAAGCAGAATTTTCCCTCCACTCATTCTCCTTTATACGTAGATTATATTAGGTGTTTCTAATGTTTGAATTAGTGTTGTTTTGTTGTTTTTGGCAGCATTGAAGAGGCTGAGGCAATGGTAGTGTAATATCTATATATCAATGCAAGTATACATATTCCACGAGGACAAATGCCGGCACATTTCCATATGAACACCGAACTGCCTTTGGTGGATGAAACAAATTTTTTTTTGGTAAGTTTTAATGTGTTTTGAATGAATCTGCTAACCATTTCTGTCGCAAATCACTTATATTTTTTTTGCAGCAAAAAGGACAAAAAACAAATTAAACCTAACCGAACCTATACCTAACCTATCCTTTACCTAACCTAACCTAACCTATACGTAACCTAACCTAACCTATACGTAACTTAACCAAACCTTTACCTAACTAAAAAAAAAAAAAAAAAAAAATATATATATATATATAATATTATATTATATATATATATATATATATATATATATATATATATATATATATATATATATATATATATATATATATATATATAATATATATATATATATATATAATGATTTGCGACAGAAACGGTTAGCAGATTAATTCAAAACACATCAGAACTCACGAGAAAAAAATAGTTTCGTCCATCAAAGGAAGTTCGGTGTTCATCTGGAATAATACCAAAATGCCACAGCAGATATAGATTTCACGGCAGGTACCTAAAATAACCTAAAATAACCTAAAATAACCTAAAATAAACCTAAACTAACCTAAAATATACCTAAAATATCCTAAAATAACCTAAAACAAACCTGAAATAACCTAATGTACATATGCTAAGGCGGGTACACATCTCACGGTGGGTACAGATATCACGCCAGGTACATATGTTAGGTGGGTACACATCTCACGGTGGGTACAGATATCACTCAGTACGGTAATATGTTAGGGCGGTACACATCTCACGTGGGTACAGATATCACGTCAGGTACAATTTAGTGGGTAACACATCACTCACGGTGGTACATATTTCACGTCCAGGTACATAGTTAGGGTGGGTTCACTCACGGTGGGAATATTTCACGTCAGTACAATGTTAGGCGGTACACATCTCACGGTGGTACAGATATCACTCAGTAATATTAGGTGGGTAAATCTCACGGTGGGTAATATTACGTCAGTACATATCTAGGTGGTACACATCTCACGTGGGTACATATTTCACGTCAGGTACATATTAGCGGTACAACATCTCACGTGGGTACAGATATCACGTCAGGTACGGTACATATGTTAGGGCGGGTACACATCTCACGGTGGGTACATATTTCACGTCAGGTACATATGTTAGGGTGGGTACACATCTCACGGTGGGTACATATTTCACGTCAGGTACATATGTTAGGGCGGGTACACATCTCACGGTGGGTACAGATATCACGTCAGGTACATATGTTAGGGCGGGTACACATCTCACGGTGGGTACAGATATCACGTCAGGTACATATGTTAGGGCGGGTACACATCTCACGGTGGGTACAGATTTCACGTCACCGCCACCCGGAAGAGAGGATATGACTTATAAATGTGTCTATAAAAAATACAAACACATCGAAACTTCCTGTGGCTTATATTTGTAAGTTTGTTTAGAGCTTTCCAGAATATATTACAGACTTTCTCTCTTTATTTTGTTCTCTCTCTCTCTCTCTCTCTCTCTCTCTCTCTCTCTCTCTCTCTCTCCTTCTCTCTCTCTCTCTCTCTCTCTCTCTCTCTCTCTCTCTCTCTCTCTCTCTCTCTCTCTCTCTCTCTCTCTCTCTCTCTCTCTCTCTCACAAAATCCTCGGGTTCTCATCCCTCTTACAAGGCCTCGCTCCATCACCTTCCATTCTCATGCTGTCGAAACAAGATCCACACACACACACACACACACACACACACACACACACACACACACACACACACACACACACACACACACACACACACACACACACACACACACATTCCATCATACCAACGGGCATTCTATTCTGTGTCAAAAAAAGGGAAAATTTTAGGCCAAAGAAAGACGAAAAAAATTATTATTATATAAAATTAAGGAGAGAAAAGAGACAAAATAATGGAGGCGTGGCAAGAGTCTATAGTATTATTATTAGGGAAAAATGGTCACTATTTTTTTTATAGTCAATATAATGCGAAGGTTTTTTTTTTAGTTTAACTGATTTCTTTGCTATATTTGTAGTTATTTTCTATCTCCGACCTTTCTATCTTATCATATTCTCTCTCTCTCTCTCTCTCTCTCTCTCTCTCTCTCTCTCTCTCTCTCTCTCTCCTCTCTCTCTCTCTCTCTCTCTCTCTCTCTCTCTCTCTCACTCACACACGCACACATACTTTCAAATTTCCATATTTTCTACACGGTTTTCATTTTCTTTTCTTTTCAATTCAATTAGTCATTTTTTTTTCTTCCTATATTCATCTACTCGCTGCTAATCCAGGCCAAACACCAACTCAACGCCCGCCTGCAACGCCCGGCACGCACACGCGGCACCACAACGCCGCCGCACACGGCCATGCACAACGCGCATCACACGCCGGCACTGTACAACGGCCCGGCACTGCACAACGGGCCCACACGCCGCCTGCACAACCGGCCGCACGGCACACACGGCCGCACTGCACAACGGCCCGGCACTGCACAACGGCCCGGCACTGCACAACGGCCCGGCACTGCACAACGGCCCGGCACTGCACAACGGCCCGGCACTGCACAACGGCCCGGCACTGCACAACGGCCCGGCACTGCACAACGGCCCGGCACTGCAACCCACGCACACGGCCCGCACTGCACAACGGCCCGACTGCACTGCCACAACGGCCCAGCACTGCACAACGGCCCGCCACTGCACAACGGCCCGCCACTGCACAACGGCCCGGCACTGCACAACGGCCCGCCACTGCACAACGGCCCGGCACTACACCCGCCTGCACAACGGCCCCACCACAGGCCGCACTGCACAACGGCCCGCAGCACGGCGCACTACACGGCCCGGCATTTGCACAACGGCCGGCACTGCACAACGCCCGCACTGCACAACGCCGCCACCAGCCCGCTGCACAACGGCCCGGCATTGCACAACGGCCTGGCACTGCACAACGGCCCGCCACTGCACAACAGCCCGGCACTGCACAACGGCCCGGCACTGCACAACGGCCCGGCTCGTATAGAAGAGGTAATTACCCTTGTGAACACCACGCAAACACCTTAATTACAGGTGGCCTTAATTAAGTCACGATGAGGTATAGATGATTAAGTCTTGCGTTGATGGAATTCTGCGAAACAATATAATTTGGAGAGTTGATGAGATGCTGTCGTGTGTGTGTGTGTGTGTGTGTGTGTGTGTGTGTGTGTGTGTGTGTGTGTGTGTGTGTGTGTGTGTGTGTGTGTGTGTGTGTGTATGTGTGTGTGTGTGTGTGCGTGTACTTGTAACTCACATAAATATCCGTATAAGTCGTTCAGTACACATACACATATACATAAACACAACATAACAAAAACTGTACCTAAAATAAACAATGCTATAATGATACAACTGCTACTTCTACATATTTTTTCCCTCCCCTTCTCCTCCCACGTTATCGCCTCACAGTAGCACCAGACACGCCCACAGAACACCCACCCACCACCCGCCCACCCGCCCATTTTGCCTCGACGCCCACCACCTCGTCAACCCGCAGCCACGTTCGCAGAAATCCGATATCCACCCAATTTGTTGAGGCGGTGGTGAGTGTGTTCTGGGTTTACTCCTGTGTAAGACTAAGGAGGTCACACTGCAAACGTTATGTTGTCTTGCGGGAGCCTTTCATATTTCGTTCTGTGTATTTACCTAGTTGTATTTATCTAGTTGTATTTATCTAGTTGTATTTATCTAGTTGTATTTATCTTGTTGTATTTATCTTGTTGTATTTATCTAGTTGTATTTATCTTGTTGTATTTATCTAGTTGTATTTATCTAGTTGTATTTATCTTGTTGTATTTATCTAGTTGTATTTATCTAGTTGTATTTATCTTGTTGTATTTATCTAGTTGTATTTATCTTGTTGTATTTATCTTGTTGTATTTATCTTGTTGTATTTATCTAGTTGTATTTATCTAGTTGTATTTATCTTGTTGTATTTATCTTGTTGTATTTATCTAATTGTATTTATCTAGTTGTATTTACCTAATTGTATTTATCTAATTGTATTTATCTAGTTGTATTTATCTTGTTGTATTTATCTTGTTGTATTTATCTAGTTGTATTTACCGAGTTGTATTTCCCTAGTTGTATTTACCTAGTTGTATTTCCCTAGTTGTATTTCCCTAGTTGTATTTACCTAGTTGTATTTACCTAGTTGTATTTACCTAGTTGTATTTACCTAGTTGTATTTACCTAGTTGTATTGACCTGGTTGTATTGACCTGGTTGTATTGACCTGGTTGTATTGACCTGGTTGTATTGACCTGGTTGTATTGACCTGGTTGTATTGACCTGGTTGTATTGACCTGGTTGTATTGACCTGGTTGTATTGACCTGGTTGTATTGACCTGGTTGTATTGACCTGGTTGTATTGACCTGGTTGTATTGACCTGGTTGTATTGACCTGGTTGTATTGACCTAGTTGTATTTACCTAATGCGCCTAACTTCTGATCTTTCTATAATTTCTGATTGGGGCAAAGCAAACCTTGTTTTGTTCAATGCCTCGAAAACCCAATTTCTTCACCTATCTACTCGACAAAACCTACCAGATAACTATCCCCTCTTCTTCAATGACACTCAACTGTCTCCTTCTTCTACAATGAACATTCAAGGACTATCCTTTAATATAAATCTGAACTGGAAATCTCACATCTCATCTCTTGCTAAAACAGCTTCTAAGAAGTTAGGTGTCCTGTGGCGTCTGCGTCCTTTTTTTTCTCCCTCCCAATGGGGAGTTTTCTAATAAGCTCACGCTCAAGCCTGTTTCTCGCGCTGGCATATCCACTGCCCTTTGAGCGTGAATGATCTATCATTTACCGTAAATTCCCTGTGCTTTTTCGGGACATATCAGAATTACCCTTCAATACAACAACTGAAACAGTTCCTAATAAAAAATGTAGTTTATCATTTTATTTGTGAGCACTTGGTGAAAATATTGGCAAAACAATTGAATACTTGAAAACTAAATTTTTTTAAATCGTCTTTTCATGAATAAACGCAAGTTCAAGCAGAATGAGGCTTCAGGAAATATCTACCTGTATGTAAGCATTCACTGAGTACCTATTTTGGGTGTGTCTGTCTGTCTTGCGACGAACATTTAACCAAGAAGTAATTATAAGTGCTTGGCAACTCGAGAACAGTACGAGATGGAAGACAGTTGAAAGCGTTTGTTTACATGCGAGAGCTCCGCCGCCCCCTCGATCCACCTCAATGTCCTTCCCTCTGAATCAATCAACCAACCCTTCTCTCTGAATACCCTATGTCCTCTGGTTTATCCTATTGTAACGAAAGAGGTGGGGGGGGGGGCAACCCACCCCTATCAAACTTCGTCACACACTAACTGTTCAGGGCTATGGAGGAGACATTTACTGCTGTGCACGGCTTTATTACGCAAACTACTACTACCCACAGTACAATAGTGACTGCACGTCTGTCACGTAACTACACGCGCCACTCCGATCCGCCCCAACAACACAAAGTCAGGGTCAAAGCAGGGGGACTATACACAAATAGGGGGAATTTCACAAAGCAGGTGAAATAAGGAGACTCTCCTTTATGTGGGAAATGGTATGTGGGAGCGGATGCCACGAATATTCCAATAGAGGATAGAGAGTGTGATGAGATAAGCGGATGATGATAGTTATAGGATGACAGCCTCTGGTATTGAGAAGTTAGGAGTATCAGAAATATGGGCCGTGAGGTAAGGGAGCGGCAGCGCTGAGCTGTCCCTCCATGAGTCGTGTCAACAGGAAAGTGGGTGATAGCAGATCCTGCCAGCGGGATGGTTTCTGTGGAGATGCTGAACGCCACACTCTGTCTTGGTTAAATGTTCGTCGTAAGAGAGACATATACACCCAAAATAGGTACTCAGTGAATGCTTACATACAAGTAGATATTTCCTGAAGCCTCATTCTGCTTCAACTTGCGTATTTTCATGAAAAGACGATTTTTAAAGATTAAGTTTTCAGGTATTCAATTGTTTTGCCAATATTTTCACCAAGTGCTCACAAATAAAATAATAAACTACATTTTTTATTAAGAACTGTTTCAGTTGTTGTATTGAAGGATAATTCTGATATGTCCCGAAAAAGTACAGGGAATTTATGGTAAATGATAGATCGATCATTCACGCTCAAAAGGCAGAGGAAGTGAGATGCGCGAGAGACATCTGGCGGCTTAGCTTTGAAAACTCCCCATTGCTTGCTCTCTACAGTGGCCTTATCCGCCCATGTATGGAGTATGTCTCACATGTTTGGGGAGGATCCACTCATACAGCTCTCCTAAACAGGGTTGAGTCAAAAGCTTTTCGTCTCATCAACTCCTCTCCTCTGACTGACTGTCTTCAATCTTGAAATCACCGCCGCAATGTTGCTTCTCTTGCTCTCTTCTACCGTTATTTTCATGCTCACTGCTCTTCTGAACTTGCTAACTGCATGCATCCCCCCCTCCCGCGGCCTCGCTGCACAAGACTTTCTACTCATTCTCATCCCTATTCTGTCCATCTTCCTAATGCAAGAGTTAATCAGTATCTTTACTCTTTCATCCCTTTCACTGGTAACTCTGGAACTCTCTTCCTGTTTCTATTTTTCCACTTTCCTATGGCTTAAATCTTTTCAACAGAAGAGTAACAAGACACCTCCCGAACTAAATTGGCTCACTCCTCTTTTTTATTTTATTCTCTTACTGTCTTCTTTATAGGGACTGGCAACTAAGCGGGCTTTGTGTTACCCATTTTTTGTTGTGCCCTTGGCCAGTTCCTTGTGATGGAAAAAAAAAAAAAAAAAACCTAGTTGTATTTACCTATAGTTGTATTTTACAGGACCTGAGCTACACTTGCATGGCTCCGTCTCCATGTCTACATTTTATTTTGCTTCCTTAATGTTTGATGACCGAAACCAGTGTGTGTGTGTGTGTGTGTGTATGTGTGTGTGTGTGTGTGTGTGTGTGTGTGTGTGTGTGTGTGTGTGTGTGTGTGTGTGTGTGTGCGTGTGTGTGTGTGTGTGTGTGTGTGTGTGTGTGTGTGTGTGTGTGTGTGTGTGTGTGTGTGTGTGTGTGTGTGTGTGTGTGTGTGTGTTGAGGTGTCGCATCCTTGTCTCATCCATGTAAGAAGTAAGATAATGCTTCGTCCTGTATGTGTGTGTGTGTGTGTGTGTGTGTGTGTGTGTGTGTGTGTGTGTGTGTGTGTGTGTGTGTGTGTGTGTGTGTGTGTGTGTGTGTGTGTGTGTGTTGAGGTGTCGCATCCTGTTCATCCATGTAAGAAGTAGATAATGCTTCGCTGTATGTGTGTGTGTGTGTGTGTGTGTGTGTGTGTGTGTGTGTTGTGTGTGTGTGTGTGTGTGTGTGTGTGGTGTGTGTGTGTGTGTGTGTGTGTCTGCATGTGGTGTTGTGTGTGGTGTGTGTGTGTGTGTTGTGTCGTGGTGTGGTGTGTTGGTGTGTGTGTGTGTTGTGTGTGAGGTCTCTCCGCAATCCTTGTCTCATCCATGTAAGAAGTAAGATAATGCTCGTCCTGTATTGTGTGTGTGTGTGTGTGTGTGTTGTGTGTCTGTGTATGTGTTGTGTGTGTGTGTGTAGTGTGTTGTGGTGTTGGTGTGTGTGGTATGTGTGTGTGTGTGTGTGTGTGTGTGTGTGTATGTGTGTGTGTGTGTGGTGTGTGTGTGTGTGTGTGTGTGTGTGTGTGTGTGTGTGTGTGTGTGTGTGTGTGTGTAAAGGGGAGAGAGGTGTCGCATCCTTGTCTCATACATGTCAGGTTTGTTAGCGTCTTGTCTAAGTGGATTCCATGTCACTGCGCCTCAAATGGGGTTAGGACAAGCCGGCCCCATGTTCAGGGTCTCGCGGGGAGGTCTCTAAACCCTCCACACAATCTCCTGTTTCCTCCATGACCCAATTTCATCACCACCACAACACCACAACGGCCGTCACTATTCGCTTAATCACCACCAACACCACCACTGCTGTCGCCTATACCACTTAACCCCTTCACGCCCAGATCTCCCTTACTATAAAAAAAAAGTCTGTTGTTAGCCATAAAATACGAAAAAGTAACTGAATACACCAAATTAATTAGTGGACAAGGATACTAAACAGGTCACATCTATAAAACATTGCTAATATGCACTGTAAATCGTCTAATGGTACCCAAATTACTATGGAAATTACGTTCTGGTGGGGTTACCAAAATCCTGTCCTGTTTTTTGTTTTTTTCCCCGTAAGTTCGCTTTGCTGTAATTCTATATATTTTTGGTTACACGAGAGAATTTTTTTATTTTCTGTATTCAATTAACTTTCTGATGCCTGGACACTTTTTTGCCCCTTTGCCAATGTCCAGTTTTCATTTTTTCCCGTAAGATAAAATATTCGCTTTGTTGTAGTTCCTTTTATTTTTGGTTCCACGAGTGAGGTTTTTTTCTTTCTCTCAATTAACTCCAGTGTTTTTCCTGCCGGGAACTTTCTGATACGTGGACACTGGATAGCTTTTTACCCCTTCGCCAGTGTCTGCTGCTTCTGCCGGCAAAATACACGGAATACACGAAGACACAAAAATACACGAAAATACACGAAGACACAAAAATACACAAAAATACACGAAGACACAAAAATACACGAAAATACACGAAGACACAAAAATACATGAAGACACAAAATTACACGAAATACATGAAGACACAAAATTACACGAAATACATGAAGACACAAAAATACACGAAATACACGAATACACAAAAATAAACGATAATACACGAATACACAAAAATACACGGAAATACACGACGACACAAAAATACACGAAATATACACGAAGACACAAAAATAAAGGAAAATACACGACGACACAAAAATACACGAAGACAAAAATAAACGAAAATACACGAGAATACAGAGTCAAACAGGAGACAGAGACAGTAGACAAGAGACACAGACAAGAGACACGAGAGACACGAGAGACACGAGACAGAGACAGAGACAGTAGACAAGAGACAGTAGACAAGAGACACGAGACACCAGACACGAGACAGAGACACGAGAGACACGAGAGACACGAGACAGAGACAGAAACAGGAGACAGAGACAGTAGACAAGATACAGGGGACAGAGACACGAGAGACACGAGAGACACGAGAGACACGAGACACAGACAGTAGACAAGATACAGGAGACAGAGACACGAGAGACACGAGAGAAACGAGACACGAGAGACATGAGACAGAAACACGGGACAGTAGATAAAAGGCTCGTCAGCGCTGCATTCAGGTTGTCCTCACGGGGTAAACACATTAGTTAATCTGGAGCGCGAGGCAAGTGGGTTTGTTAAGCCTCTGTACCATGTTATGAACAAGACTGAACACGTTGTCTTGCTGTTCGCTACATGTGTATACTTGGGCGTGTTACTGGGAGGGGCGGTGGCGTGGTGGTGGTAGTGGTGGCGTAGTGGTAGTGGTAGTGGTAGTGGTGGTAGAGTGGCAAGAAACATAGGAAGTACAGAGGCAGAGGCGTGGCGGGTGGTGTGGAAGTGGTATGGTAGAGTGGCAAAGAGAATAAGGAAGCTACAAGAGCCAGAGGGCGGTGCGTGTGGGGTGGTAGTGGTAGTGGTGGTGGCGTGGTGGTAGTGGTGGTGGTGGCGTGCTGGTAGTGGTGGTGGCGTGGTGGTAGTGGTGGTGGTAGTGGTGGTAGAGTGGCAAAGAGAACATAAGGAAGCTACAAGAGGCAGAGGGGCGGTGGCGTGGTGGTGGTGGTAGTGGTAGTGGTAGGTGGCAGGTGGAGTGGTGGGGTGGCGGCTGTAGTGGGGTGGCGTGGTGGTGTGGTGGTGGTAGTGGTGGTAGAGTGGCAAAGAGAACATAAGGAAGCTACAAGAGGCAGAGGGGCGGTGGCGTGGTGGTGGTGGTAGTGGTAGTGGTGGTGGCGTGGTGGTAGTGGTGGTGGTGGCGTGCTGGTAGTGGTGGTGGCGTGGTGGTAGTGGTGGGTATGGTGGTAGAGTGGCAAAGAGAACATAAGGAAGCTACAAGAGGCAGAGGGGCGGTGGCGTGGTGGTGGTGGTAGTGGTAGTGGTGGTAGAGTGGCAAAGAGAACATAAGGAAGCTACAAGAGGCAGGTATACACGTAAACGATGGTAGTTTTTGTAATACACATTCCTTACCCATATTTATCTTTCATCCCTATTCATACATGTCTATTCGTGTTTTTATGTAGAAGAAATAGAAGAACGTAGTAGAAGAAGAAGATGAAGATGATGATGATGATGTAGAAGGATAAAAGAAGCAGAAAAAGAAGAAGACGAAGAAGAAGAAGAAAAAGAAGAAGAGAGAGAGAGAGAGAGAGAGAGAGAGAGAGAGAGAGAGAGAGAGAGAGAGAGAGAGAGAGAGAGAGAGAGAGAGAGAGAGAGAGAGAGAGAGAGAGAGAGAGAGAGAGAGAGAGAGAGAGAGAGAGAGAGAGAGAGAGAGAGAGAGAGAGTGTGGCAGTGGTGGTGATAATATTACAGACGTTCTTAGTGGCTATGCATTGTGGCGACGCAAGTTATCTATGTACAAAGTCTGGCTTCCAAACTGATGTGCCATGCAGGTGACCTTTAAAGGTTAACTTAATTAGTGTCATCAATGCAGCCGATTTATATTGTTCTTTTTCGGGCAAAATGACATACACATAGCAACACACATTTTCGATTTTCAATTTTCGATTTAACCCACTAATTCAAGGGAATTAGTGGGGCCGTTAGGTCAGGACAGGATGAGGTCTTAAATACGGACGAAGATATGTGTAAAAGTCTAAATGATTATTTCTTAAGTGTTTTTACTAAGGAGGATACACAGAAAATACCTGATAGTGAACAGATGTTCAAAGGAAGCGATGAGGAGAAACTCAAAGATATTGTGATAACTAGGGAAATGGTAGAGGAGGGTATAGATAAAATGAAGAATTTCAAATCACCAGGACCAGATGAAGTGTATCCCAGGGTATTAAAGGAATGCAAGGAGGTTGTTAGTGAGTCGTTAGTGCACATTTTTAGGAAATCGGTTGAGATAGGCGATGTGCCATTATTGTGGAGGAAAGGAAATGTTGTTCCCATATTTAAGAAGGGAGACAGAGGACTAAAGTCAAATTATCGACCCGTAAGTCTAACATCAGTGGTGGGTAAATTATTGGAATCTATTATTGCAAAAAAACTAAACATTAGAGAGCACTTAGATAAACATAGTTTGATCAATGATTCACAACATGGATTCACCAAGGGTAGGTCATGTCTCACCAATTGATTGAGTTTTTATAGGAAAGTTTATGAGACAGCAGATAATGATAAGGATTATGATATAATATATCTGGACTTAAGTAAGGCATTTGACAAAGTACCACACGAGAGACTCTTAAATAAGGTTAAGGCTCATGGAATAGATGGGAAGGTTCTTCGTTGGATCAGAGCTTGGCTAAGTAATAGGCAACAAAGGGTTACAATTAATGGTTCTAAACCTGAATGGGGGCAGGTAACTAGTGGAGTTCCACAAGGGTCTGTTTTGGGTCCATTACTATTTTTGATTTACATCAACGACTTGGATAGTGGGATTAGCAGTGATATCAGCAAGTTTGCTGATGATACTACGGTAGGTAGGATTATTGGATCACAGTCTGATGTAAATATATTGCAGGGAGACTTAGATAAACTTAACGAGTGGGCAGTCAGATGGCAGATGGAATTTAATATTGATAAGTGCAGCGTTATGAATGTTGGTAGAAAAAAAAACCTGGTAATAGATACACCATACGCAATGTATCGCTGAAAAGATCAGAAAGTGAAAAAGATCTTGGAGTGAGGGTGAGCCCAGACCTCCGACCTAGGAAACAATGTATTGAGGCTAGAAATAGAGCTAATAGAGTGTTAGGATTCATTACCAGAAGTGTTAAAAGTAGAAGTGCGGAAGTTATTCTAAAGCTTTATCTGGGTCTAGTCAGGCCTCACCTAGACTATGCGGTTCAGTTTTGGTCTCCATATTACAGGATGGATATAGCCTTGTTAGAAACAGTGCAGAGAAGGATGACCAAAATGATACAAGGGATGCGTAACTTTAGTTATGAGAAGAGATTGAAGTTATTAAAGTTACACTCACTCGAGAGACGCAGAGTAAGGGGCGATCTGATAGAAGTTTTTAAGTGGATAAAGGGATTTAATAAAGGAGAGGTAGGAAAAGTTCTTACGGCTTTTAACCAGGGTAGAACAAGAAGTAAAGGATTCAAGCTGGAAAAGCGTAGATTTAGAAAGGAAATAGGGAAAAACTGGTTCACAAATAGGGTGGTGAATGAATGGAATGGACTCAGTAGACAGGTAGTTAGTGCGGAGTCATTAGGGAGCTTTAAAGAGGGGCTGGATAGGTTCATGGATGGGGATGAAAGGTGGATGTAGGTAGTGTTAGGTGACAGGAACTACCACGTGTAGGCCTCGCGGCCTCTTGTAGCTTCTTTATTTTCTTATGTTCTTATGTTCTTATTATTGTTATTACTTTTATTTTTAATCCTATGGTTAGTTTCGGAGCTACAGCCAAGCGTCTTCACTGGGAAACCACATACTCGCATAGAGAACGGGAATATGCTAACGGGTAGAGGGACTTTTACCACTTGTTTCTGGTCCCGCGAGTCTTCACCGTTGCCACATCATCGGACACACACGCACCCTGACTAGCTATTGCTTCTTTGGGGAGACGGTGGCAGAGTGGTTAGCGTCACCAAGTAGCGTG
>JACEEZ010002516.1:15000-17500 GCA_016584305.1 Chionoecetes opilio | reverse complement strand
TGTGTGTGAGTGTGAGTGTGAGTGTGTGTGTGTGTGTGTGTTGTGTGTGTGTGTGTGTGTGTGTGGTGTGTGTGTGTGAGTGTGTGTGTGTTTGTATTAGTGTATTTACCTAGTTGTATTGACCTAGATAGCATACAGGGCCTGAGCTATACTCGTGCAGTCCTGTCTCTGTATCTACGTCTATTTATCTAGTTTTTACTTTACATCATCAAGTTTTTCTATATATCTACTAGTTTATCTTTGTGTTAGTGTGTGACGGATCAAAAACATATAGGATCTGGTATATCCTGCTGGTGTGGAAGTAGTGGTTGTAGTAGTGGTAGTGTGGTTGTAGTAGTGGTAGTGTGGTTGTAGTAGTGGTAGTGGGTGTTTTATAAAATGGTAGAAGCAGTGGTTGTAGGTGTGTTTTGTAAAATGGTAGTAGTAGTAGTTGTAATAGTGGTAGTGTGTGGTAGTAGTAGTAGTTGTCGGTGTTGAGTTAAAGTGTGTATGTAAAAGAATGTAAGAGGTAAACAATGTAAAACAGTAAAAAATGAAAAAAGAAAGAAAGAAAAGGTTAGGAAGAATAAATATATACATGTAAGGAGAGGATCATAGCAGTGTTATACTACAGGGTAAGTATTTCACCGGCACACTGTACACTCTACGTAGCCTTACTCTTCATGCTTCTCTCATATTGTATCATAACATTGCCGTCACTCACTAATCCTATGTAAATACTCATACATACACTCATCACTCATACACTAATCATGTGTATTGGTAAAATGGGGAGGCGGTAGCAGAGTGGTTAGCGTCTCCGACTGGCGTTCTCGATCCGAGTTCGAGTTAGACCCGAGTTCGATCCCCGACGAAACCAAAATCTTTCTGCACCGTGGAGTGGCCTAAGAACACCCACATGCCCTGCCCATTAACTCTACCTTCGATTGCGAGTGCATGGGAGGACACAGGGGGGCGGCATGAGCCTCTAATCACAGGCGTCACTATAAAAATCCTGCCTGCGCCACCACGGGCGAGGACCAACCGTCAGAGCCCTCAAGTGAACCTCCAGGGCCTACCATCCGAGCCCTGGGTCACCACTGCCTACAGGCGCTATAAGCACAAATGTAAACAAAACAACAACAACAAAAAATGTAAATACTCACACAGCGCATCAGTCGCATAAACTCTACGGACTTTGCTACAAATATTTCACTACAATTGAGGATATCGTCTGCCGAAAACTATATCACTCCTACCTACATGTTCTTTGGAAGCCCTAATCACTCCTCTTCGACATCCTCTGAACGCCACATGTGTACAGGAACATCAGACACGTATTACTCAAGGTCTGCTCCAACAACCTTATACAGTAAAACCTCTCATATTCGGACTAATTGGGCCAAGGTGTGGTCTGAGTAATGCAAGGATCCGAATAATGGGGGGATTATATATGTCCGACACGAGGCGCCCATCTGCTGTTCGAATAGCACTCGCCCGAGAAGGAGACTTGGAACGGAGCTTCTTCAGGGCTCGGTAGGCGGGTCGGAGGTCATTAGCGTTCAAATGACCCTCGACATCCTCAGCGAGACTCCTGACATACCTCTCCTTGTCTCTCCCCAGGAGGGTTCTAGTCCGGCGTGACAGAGCCCTGTGCTGGTCCTGGTTCCCAGCCAGCCTGGCAGCGCGACTCTCCTCGATTTTCTCCAGCGTCTCCGTCGAGACAAAAGTCTTGTGTCGGACAATTGTTTAGTGGGAGAATATTTAGAGGATATAGTGTTTAGTGGGAGAGTATTTAGAGGATAGAGTATTTAGTTTATTATAGTGGGGGAGTATTTGTTTGGAGACGGGAATGTGGAAGAAGCAAAAGGAACTATTAATCCCTTGAGGCCCAGAACGTAATTTCCATTGTAATTTGGTTACCATTAGACGATTTTTAGTGAATATAAGCAATATTTTAGAGATATGAACTGTTTAGTATCCTTGTCCACTAGTTAATTTGGTATATTCAGTGACTTTTCGTAATTTTATGGCTAACAACAGACAATTTTATATAGCAAAGGAAAAATCTGGGCGTGAAGGGGTTAACAGTTTTTGGATGACCAGAGAAAATAAAAGGAAAGAAAGAGAAAGAAATTAAAAGACAGAATAAGAGAAGACAACTAACTAAAGACCCAGACAGCGAGAAGAAACACGTCAGGGAGTGCCGATGAAAAGGCCAGACTCCCGACCCACAACTGAACGGAAGAGCACGGGAAGAGCCTCAATCATGTTATTTCACCATCATTATCACCCTTACAGCACATCCACACAACACAGAGGGGCCAAAACATGATAAATAACCATAAATAACACAGACTCCTGACCCACAACTGAACTGAACTGAACAGGATTAACCCCTTCACGCCCAGATCTTTCCTTTGCTATGTACAATCGTCTGTTGTTAGCCATAAAATCACGAAAAGTAACTGAATATACCAAATTAGTTAGTCGGCAAGGATATTAAACAGGTCATATCTAT
>JACEEZ010002516.1:0-10000 GCA_016584305.1 Chionoecetes opilio | reverse complement strand
CACACGAAATTTCCTTTCATTAAACTCGTTCCTCTAAATTTCCCTTCCCCCCTTTAATTTTTTCATCCTCTATCCTCTCTTTCTCTCTCTCTCTCTCTCTTCCCTTTTTTATCCTCTCTTTTTCTCTCTTCTCACTCTCTCTCCTCCTCTCTCTCCTCTCTTTTCCTCTTCTCTCTCTCTCTCTCTTCCAGTGGGTGGTGTGTGGGGTGTGTTTGTGTTGTGTTTTGGGTTTGTGGTTTTTGGTGTGTGTGGGGTGTGTGTGGGGTGCCTGCGGCCTGGGGTTTTTTGTGTGTGTGTGTGTGTGTGTGTGAGTGGGTGTGGGGTGGGTGTGTGGGTGTGTGTGTGTGTGTTGTGTGTTTTGTGTGTGTGTGGGTTGTGTGGTGTGTTTTGCGGTGTGTGTGTGTGGGGTGTGTTGTGTGTTTGTGTGTTGGGGTGGGGTGCGCGTGGGGTGTGTGGGGAAATTTTAAAATTTTAAAAAGGTAGAAGTATATAACCCGTGTTTTTGGGGGAATCTGTATGAACGTTTTTTTGAAGGTTTTATGGTGAAACAGGGATTTGGTGTAAACGTGTGCGTATAGTAAAGGTCTTTCCATTCCCTGTTTGAAATTAGTGGTTTAATATGGTAGTAATTTAGTTTATTAAATTTAGAAATATGAAATTTATCAAAATAGCAGTTTTTGTGACCCTCGGCAAGGCGTGCTAAAAAAGACAGACAGAAAGGGGGAAAGACAGAGAGGGGAGAGAGAGAGAGAGAGAGAGAGAGAAAAAAGGAGAAAAGAGAGAAGAAAAAGGGGAGGGGAAGGGGAGAGAGAAAAAGATGGAGAGAGAGAGAAAAGGGGGAAGAGAGAGAGAGAGAGAGGGGAAAAAAATGATAGACAGACAAAAAAGAGAAAAGGGACGGGACAGACAGAGACAAAAGGTAGAGCCCAGATATATATTTTATATATAATATAATATTATATATAGAGAGAGAGAGAGAGAGAGAGAGAGAGGGGGAAGAGAAGAGGGAAGAGAGGGGAGAGAGGAGAGAGGGGGAGAGAAAAAGGAGAAGAGAGAGAGAGAGAGACGAGAGAGAAGAGAGTTTGAGGAAGGAGAGTTTAGTTTGAGGAGAGAGAGCGGGGAGAGGACAGACAGACAGAGAGACAGAAAACCGAGACAGCCAGAAAAAGAGAGAGAGAGAGACAACAGACAGACAGAAGAGAGAGGGGGACAGACAACAGGAAGACGGGACAGAAAGATAGACATAAAAAAAGACAGACAGAAAGACAAAAGAGAGGCAGACAGAGAGGAGAGAAATGTGTGTGGGTGTGTGTGGGTGTGTGTGATGGTGGGTGTGTGTGTGTGGGGGTTGTGTGTGTGGGTGTGGGTGTTGTGTGTGTGTGTGTGTGGGGTGTGTGGGTGTGTGTGTGGGGTGTGTGGGGGTTGTGCGTGTGTGTGTGTGTGTGTGTGTGTGTGTGGGGTTTTGTAAGCATGCATAAGCCTTTAAAAAACAGAAACCCCAAAAAAGGGACACAAAAAAATAAACCCAACTGGAATTCTTTTGTCGCAGAAAAACAAAACAAAAAAACACCCTTAATTTTAAATTTCCCAAAATTTTATTTGTTTTTTAATTAGGGAAATATTTCGCTCTTAAGGCAAACCCCACACAACCACAAACACACACACACACACACACACACAAAACCACCCCACACACCCCAACACACACACACACACATTTCTCTTTTCTCTTCCCTCTCTCCTTCTCCTCTCTCTTTCTCTCTCTCCTCCCCTCTCCCCCTCTCTCTCTCTCTCTTCTCTTTTCTCTCTCTCTCTTTTCTCCTCTCTCTCTCTCCCAATCTCTCTCTCTCCCTCTCCCCGTCTATCTGTCTTTTTTCTGTCTGTTTTTTGTCAGTCTATCTTTCTTCTGTCTGTTGTCTGTCTTTTTTTCTTTTTAGGGTTCTTTAAAAAATTTTAGATAGAAAAAATGGTTGAGTTGGCCGGGTTGAGGAGGAGGAGGAGGAGGGGAGGGGGAGGAGGGGGTGGGAGGAGGAGGAGGAGGAGGAGGAGGAGGAGGAGGAGGGGGAAAGGAGGGGGGAACTTTAATCCAATACCTTTTCAAAATACCGCAGGGGCAAGAGAGAGAAAAGAGAGAGGAAGGGGAGGGGGAGGGGAGAGAGAGGGAGAGGGGAGAGAAGAGAGAAAAGGGAGGAAGAGAGGGAGAGAGGAGAGAGAGAGAGAGAGAGAGGGGAAGGAGGAAATAAGCGGAGAATTTTGGAAAGGGAGAACGGTGCATTTTTCTCCCAGTAGTTTTTTTTTCGGTCTACCCAAAAAATCACGACCGGGGAAAGGTGGGTGGATTAGGGTGGATTAGGGTGGATCTCTAGATGGATGTGTGTGTGGACAGGTCAAGGGGTGGGAAAGGGTAGATGTGAGGTGGATGGTGTGGGGAGGGTTTAGAGGGGGGGTGGGATAGGGGGTGATAGGAAGATGGGAAATAGGTAAGTATAGGACAAACTGTATTTTTGGTTATAACTATTTATCACTACAAACACACACACACACACACACACACACACACACACACACACACACACACACACACACACACACACACACACACACACACACGCACGCACACACACACACACAGCAATGAAAGATTCTTACAAAATAGAAACAACTACTCTGTCAAAAACACAAAACTAAACTGCACGGTGTAAAGAAAAGCAGCAGCGGCAAGAACAGCAGGCCAGAAATTAATCTCATGAGTAGTGTTGGGCAGCTGGTGGTGAAGTTAGCCAGCTGACCACCACCACCACTACCAACACCACCACCACTACTACCACCACCACCAACACTAATACCACCACCACCACCACCCCTACCACCACTACTACCACCACCACCACCAATACCACCATCACCACCACCACCACCACCACCACTACCAAAACCACCACCACTAATACCACCACTACCACTACCACCACCACCACTAATACCACCACCACCACCACCACCACCACTACCAACACCACCACCACTAATACCACCACCTACACCACGCCTGGATGAACTCTCCCGATTTCCAAATGTCTCGCCACAAAGAAGTCTCATCCATTTAGACATCGAAAAGGGATTCATTACACGGAGCAGAGAGAGAGAGAGAGAGAGAGAGAGAGAGAGAGAGAGAGAGAGAGAGAGAGAGAGAGAGAGAGAGAGAGAGAGAGAGAGAGAAGAGAGAGAAGAGAGGAGGAGAGAGAGAGAGAGAGAGAGAGAGAGAGAGAGAGAGAGAGAGAGAGAGAGAGAGAGAGAGAGAGAGAGAGAAAAAAAAAAAAAGAGAGCGAGAGAGTTTTTTATCCCACCGCTGCCACCATTTATGTTATCGCTAAAAAACAACATAAAAATGGGTAACAAGAGAGAACTTCTTACTTTTCCTACTTTTCCTACCTTTTTCCTACTTTCTACTTTTCCTACTTCCTACTTTTTTCCTACCTTTTCCTACTTTTCCTACTTTTCTTACTTTTACTACCTTCTTCCTACCTCTTTCCTACTTTTTCCTACTTTTACTACCTTCTTCCTACTTCTTTCCTACTTTTACTACTTTTTTCCTACTTTTACTACCTTTTTCCTACTTTTACTACCTTTTTCCTACTTTTACTACCTTTTTCCTACTTTTACTACCTTTTTCCTACTTTTACTACCTTTTTCCTACTTTACTACCTTTTTCCTACTTTTACTACCTTTTTCCTACTTTTACTACCTATTTCTTACTTGTGCTATATTCCTCTAGCACATATCGGCAGGTTTTGTGGGTAAGAGAAGGTGGGGTATCGAGCTGTTACATCAATAGGGTAAAAACCAGACAGTATTATATTCCAGTGTGGGTGACAGATAACCGAGAGAGAGTCCCTTACTCCTCCCTTAGCCTTGGGTGACAGGCGAGGTCTTTGCGCCAATCCCGGAGTGAGGACCCGTGCCCTGTCAATACCTGATGGTGGAGACGCCGGGGGAGCGATGGTATAGTGAGGCAAGGGTGTGAGAGATGAAGAGAGAAAGGGACTAAATGAGTGTGTGTGTGTGTGATGGAGAGAGAGAGAGAGAGAGAGAGAGAGAGAGAGAGAGAGAGAGAGAGACGAGAGAAGAGAGAGAGAGAGAGAGAGAGAGAGAGAGAGAGGAGAGAGAGAGAGAGAGAGAGAGAGGAGAGAGAGAGAGGAAGAGAGGAGAGAGAGAGAGAGAGAGAGAGAGAGAAGAGAGAGATGAGAGAGAGAGAGAGAGAGAGAGAGAGAGAGAGAGAGAGAGACACACACACACACACAAAACCAACAGAAAATGTAAAGAAAAGCAATAAAGGTCTTGAGAGGAGTTCGTGGTGGTGGTGGTGGTGGTGGTGGTGGTGGTGGTGGTGGTGGTGGTGGAGGTGGTGGTGGTGGTGGTGGTGGTGGTGGGGGGTGGGTGGTGGTGGTGGGGGTGTGGGTGGTGGTGGTGGAGGGGTGGTGGTGGTGGTGGTGGTGGTGGTGGTGGTGGTGTGGTGGTGGTGGGGTGGTGGTGGTGGTGGTGGTGGTGGTGGTGGTGGTGGTGGTGGTGTGGTGGTCCTATAGCGGTGCTCAGACCAACTTTAAAGAGTGGCCTGGAGACGCGGGTTAGTGCGGGGCCACCTGTCAGGGCCACCACACTCCCTCCCTCCACCAGGCTACACAACACCTTAACCCCTTGAGGCCCAGAACGTAATTTCCACTGTAGTTTGGCTACCATTAGACGATTTTTAGTGAACATAAGCAATATTTTATAGATATGACCTGTTTAGTATCCTTGTCCACTAACTAATTTGGTATATTCAGTGACTTTTCGTAATTTTATGGCTAACAACAGACGATTTTTTATAGCAAAGGAAAGATCTGGGCGTGAAGGGGCCTCACCTAATCTAACCTATCCTAACCTAACCTAACCTAACCTATCCTACCTAACCTAACCTAACCTAACCTAACCTAACCTATCCTAACCTTACACCTAACCTCACCTAACCTATCCTATCCTAACCTAGCCTCACCTATGTAAATCACACATAACTTAGTCTTGCAAATAAATAAAAGATGAAATAAAAAAAGAGAGATGAATAACACATTAACATAGAAATAAATACGTAAATAACACATAAACAAAAAAAGTTGCAGTGGGAATAAAAAAGCTTAAATCCCCCTGCTAAATCACATGTAACTTACAAATAAATAAATAAATAATTGTAGAGACGAAAAAAAGCTTAAATTAACCTGCTAAATCACACATAACTTACAAATAAATAAAAATGCAGTGGGAAAAAAGCTTAAATCCCCCTACTAAATCACACGTAACTTACAAATAAATTTTAAAAAAAGTTGAGAGGAGGGGGGGAAAAAAACTAATTTCCCTGCTAAACCCACACTAACTAACAAATAAATAAAAAAAGGGGCAGAGGGAAAAAAAACTTAATTCCCTGCTAAATCACACTAACTACAAATAAATAAATAAAAGTTGAGAGGGAAAAAAAAACTAAATTCCCCTCCTAAAATCACACATAACTTACAAATAAATAAATAAAAGTTGCAGAGGGCAGAGAAAAAAACTTAAATTCCTCCTCCTAAATCACACGTAACTTACAAATAAATAAATAAAAGTTGCAGATGGGAAGAAAAAAAACTTAAATTCCTCCTCCTAAATCACACATAACTTACAAATAAATAAAAAAAAGTTGCAGAGGGAGAAAAAAAAGCTTAAATTTCCCTGCTAAATCACACGTAACTTACAAATAAATAAATAAAAGTGTGAGAGAAAAAAAGTTAAATTTCCTCTGCTAATCCCACTAATTTACAAAAATAACAAAATGGGTCAGGAAAAAAAAACACTGTATAAGTATTTAGTCGGGGCCCGGAAGAACAACCCCAATGGGGCTTAAAATTTCCCTCCTACCAAATACCATTAACTTTAACAAAAAAAACAGCAAAGGGGGGCAGTAGGAAAAAAAAAACCCCCATAAAGTCCCCGGAAGACATCGAAACCCCCAAAAGGGCAAAAAGTCCCACGGGGGGGGGGAGTAAGGGTTGGGGGTCCGGGTTGGCTAGTTAGGGGTCGGAGTGGGCCCCCACCAACACCCAAAAACCCCCCAAGCCCTCCCACGGAAATGAAGAAAAAAAGGGCTGGAAAGGGGGGGCAGGGAAGGGGGGGTGAGGCAGGGGGGAGTGGGGGGAAGGGGGTTGGGGGGGGAAGGGGGGGGGCGGTGGGGGAGGAGAAGGGGGGGGGGAAGGAGGAGGACAGCAAAAAGGAAGAGAAGAGGAGAGAGAGAGGGGAGAGGGGAAAAGAGAGAGAGAGAGGAGAGACGAGAGAGAGAGGGGGGAGAGAGAGAGGGGACGAGGAAGAGAGAGAGAGAAGAGAGAGAGAGAGGAGAGGAGGAGAGCGAGAGGAGAGAGAGAGAGAGAGGGAGGAGAGAGAGAGAGAGAGCGAGAGAGATGAGAGAGAGGAGAGAGAGAGAGAGTGTGTAAGTAACGGATTCAAACTGCAAAAGCGTAAATAAAAAAAATAAAAATAGGGAGAAACTGGTTCACAAATAGGGTGGTAATTGATTGGAATGGACTCAGTCATCAGGTAATTAGTGCGGAGTCAATAGGGCGTTTTAAAAGGAGGTTAGACAATTTCATGGATGGGCAATGATTGGGCATGCAAGGTGGATGTAGGTAGTGTTAAGTAACAGGAACTACCACGTGTAGGTCTCCCAGTCTCTTGTAGCTCCTTATTTTGTTATGTTCTTATGTTCTTACGACTCCTTTGTTTTTCTCTCTTCCTTCACCCTATATACCCGCAGGAGGAGAAATTTGTATCAGGTTGTGTTTTCCTAGTAGTAGAGGTAGAGGTTAGAAGGTGGGTGGTGGTGGTGGTGGTGGTGGGTGGTGGTGGTGGTGGTTTGGTGGTGTGGTGGTTTGGGGGTGGTGGTGGGGGTGGTGGTGGTGGTGGTGGGTGGTGGGGTGTGGTGGGGGGTGGTGGTGGGTTGGTGGTGGTGTGGTGGTGGTGGGGGGTGGTGGTGGGTGGGTGTTTTGGTTTTTTTGGTTTTTTGTTTTTTTTTTGGTTGTGGTTGGGGGTGTGGTTTTTGGGGTTTGGGGGTGTGGTGGTGGTGGGGGTGGTGGGTGGTGGGTAGTGGTGGTGGTGGTGGTGGTGGTGGTGAACAAAGGATGATTTATCGCTCTATATATCTTCCATGACCTATATACACCTTCCCTATTGACCTTCCCTTCTCTTCCAATCTATTACATAGTTCACAAGAGAAGTTAAACGGCATTCCTAGTTGTCAGCAGAGGTTTGGAGTGGTGGTGGTGGTGGTGGTGGTGGTGGTGGTGGCGGTGGCGGTGGTGGTGGTGGCGGTGGTGGTGGTGGTGGCGGTGGTGGTGGTGATGAATAAAGGAGGATTTATCGCTCTATATATCTTCGATGACCTACATATATAGACACCTTCTTCCCTATTAACCCCTTCACACCCAGATCTTTCCTTTGCTATAAAAAATCATATGTTGTCGAGCCATAAAATTAAGAAAAGTAACTGAATATACCAAATTAGTTAGTGGAAAGGATACTAAACAGGTCATATCTATAAAATACTGCTTATATTCACTAAAAATCGTCTAATGGTAACCAAATACAATGGAAATTACGTTCTGGGTCTCAAGAGGTTAACATTCCCTTCCAGCCTATTAGTTCACACGAGTAGCTAAACACATCGTCCAAGGCCGTTTGTGTCATATTTCTGTCACGATGATTACAAAGGACTGAAACGTTTCCCCATAAAACAATTATTCCTAAACAAACACCAAGGCATTCAATTAGGCTAAACACAAGCTACATTAACCCTTCACGCCCAGACCTTTCCTTTGCTATATGAAATTGTCTGTTATTAGCCATAAAACTACGAAAAAGTAACTAAATAAACCAAATTAGTAAGGAAAATATAAACAGGTCATATCATAAAATATTGCTTATAGTCACAAAAAAATCGCAAAGGCACCCAAATTACAAGGAAAATTTGGGCTCAAGGGGGTTTTAAAACGAAATTTGGGTGAAAGTTTGCGGACGATATTTTGAATTTTTATCCGACGGGTTTTTTTTTTTTTAGGTTTTTTTTTTTTTGGGAAAGTTAGAGGGGGAGAGAAGAGGGGAAAGGGAAAGCAGGTGGAAAAATATGAAAGACAGAAAAAAGTAGATGTTGGTGGGCAGCCCAAACCTTGCTGTGTCTGTGATGTATGTTGACGTGTTGAGGTGGTTTAAAAGATTTAATCGATACCCGTTCTGCTCATGTTCCATATGTGTCCAGCTGAGAAATTTTAACATGCAGCAAGTCCAAAGGGCTCTGTTAGGACCGAGCAAGGGAAGAAATTTAGAAGCCCAACACCCCAAAATTTCCCCCCCCTTGAGACCAGAACATAATTTCCATTGTAATTTGGGTCCTTTTAGACGATTTTAGTGTATAAGCAATATTTTATAGATAAGATGTTTTGTTTCCCTGCGACTAACAATTTGGAATTTAGTTTCTTTTCGAATTTAGGCTAAACATACAATTTTTTATAGCAAATAAAAGATCTGGGCGTGAAGGGGTTTAAAGCAAGGCAGAGGGTGTGTCCTGAGTAGGTCCAAGCGTTCTTACCTCACAAGAAAACACACACACAGAAAAGCAAGAAAATAAAATAGTGCACGCTCAGTTAATCCCGGGTGCGTTAAAAAGACGATTTAAAAGGGGGCCCGGGAGGGGTTAGGGGGAGGGTCCAGCCCCCCCTCGGGGGAAAAAACCTACCAAAACAAAATAAAAAAAAAAGGCAAAAAATTTTTTCAAAAAAAGCCGGAAACCCCAAGGTTATACAAGAACCCCGAGCGAAAAAATTTCATTTGGTTTTTTTTTTTGGATGAAGCCCAGGTTTGGGGAGGTCGCCCCCCTCCCCCGGGGGGAAAAATTACCTTAAAAAAAATTTTACTTTTTGCCCCAAACCCCCCGGTTAAACCCTTTGTTTTTTTTTTCCCCCCCCTTTTTAAAAACCTCTCCTTTTTTTCTCCCCCCTTCTTTCTCCCTTTTCCCCCTTTCCCCCCTTTTTTTTTTTGGGGTTTTCGTGTAGTTTGGTGGGGGAGGGGGGGGAAAAGGAGGGGGAGAGAGAGAGGAAAAAGGAAAAGGAAAAAAAAAAAGAGAGAAAAGGGGAAAAGGGGGGCCCCCCCCAAAAGAGGAAGGGGCGGGAGGGGGAGGGAAAAGGGGGGAGGAGGGAAGGGGGGGAGAGGGGGAAAGGGGGGGAAGGGGGAAAGAGGGGAAACGAGCAAAGGATGTGTAGGGCCGATAAAAGGAGGAACACCGCCTGCCTGCCGTGCCGTGCCTGCCTGCCGTGCCGTGCCTGTCTGCCTGCGTGCCCGTGTGCCCGGCCCGCCGTGCTGAGGGGGGGGGTGGGGGGAGCACATAAAACGGTCCACCAGGGGGGACGGTCGCGCGGCAGGGAGGGGGTGGGAACCCCGGGGAAAAGGTGGTGGTCGATGGGCGCGTCACGAGATGCGGGTTAGCCTCGAGGCACGGGCCGGGGGGGAGGAAATGAGATTTTAGTGAAGAGGGGGGCAGAGGGGGGGAGCTTTAGATTATGGAAGAGGGAAAGGGACGAGGGAGGAACTGTAGTATTATAGTGAAGAGGGAGGCACGAGGGAGGAACTGTAGTATAAGGGCCATAGCCGAAGAATTAAGACCCCGTTGTATACCCGTTTTTCTAATTTTATAGGTCTAACTGCCGGCAGAGATTTTACCGTAGTAACATCAAGGCGCAGCTGCAGTCATGGCCAGGCGCCATATTTACGAATTATAGCATTTTTTACGATTTTTTGGCCCCAAAGAATTAATACATAGAGTTTAATCATGACGTATATTACTCGTTTCAGGTTTTTTTAGGGATCTACAAGTATTACCCTTTCAAAATCACTACGGTTTTTTTTTTTCGGGGGACGACGACCCGGGGACAACACCAGTAAAAATAAA
>JACEEZ010002514.1:0-25376 GCA_016584305.1 Chionoecetes opilio | reverse complement strand
CGTAAGAGGAAAGGGAATGGAGTAGGGACTCTAACGAGAAGTCACAATAAAATTCTCCAGCGACGTCTGGGAACAATTTTCCCAATCCCTCGAATTTTTCAATGTGTCCGAATCTTCGTTGATGCTTGCTTGGCTTAGCACCAAAAACTGGTGTATTATTGCTATAGTATAGTCAAATACTTAAATATATTCATGAGTGATATTACATTTGCAATAGAAATGTATAAATTTGGTATATATGTTATATCACACAAAAAGAAAGCCTTTTAGAGAACCTATCGCAGGGCACGAATACGAACATTTCATCAGTCTGATTCAGCTCCAACACGGTAGGAAGGTCTCTGTGTGTAACCCACGGGCCACCACACACCCACCACCACCCAGACACCCACCCGCCCACCACCACCCACCCACCACCCACCCGCCCACCACACACCCATCACACACCCACCCACCACACGCCCATAAAACAATTAGATATCGATGTGTAATACAGACAATCACGCTACTACTCTTTGCTGTGCCTTCAATAATGTCAACCTTAACGATGTTCCTTGAGCCTCTGTAAGAGGTAATGAAGTGTACGACACTTTTACTCTCGGCAACATCAAGAAAGAGCTTTGGCAGCGCTACAATCGTATTTTGTGATGGCAAGCAGGGGCGGAGCTTAAATAAGTATAATTTTACTCCAGAAGTGTAATGCCCGTTATTCAGAAGAGATAGGATGGGAATTCCTATCATACAATTCCCGGGTTATGTCCGTAAGCAATTCAATCTTTTCGTTTCTCGTGAAATTTATCTTCTTTTTTCCTATCTCCCATTTCTATCTTCCTTCCTTCCCTCACTCCCTCCCCCCATACACTCCGAGTACGAGTCAAAATTCGTGGGACACTTATTTCGCGATCATTGATAACTAGTGGATTCAAAGCTTTTCATCCTCCCCTCACCCTCCTATCAAATCAAGGAACACTCCTAGATTCTTAATGTCCTTCAAAATAGTCACTATAGTGAAAGATCACGTTCATACATGGATGGGTTAGTCGAGTTATTCGCTAAATTGAAAGTCTACCAAATTTCTATTCAGACTCCCATACCTCGTCGCTCTAAAAAACGCGTTCGTGTGCTTGAACGAAAACCAATAACACTTTCCCTGGATATTAGAGTAAACATATTAAATTCTTCTATATCAAATAACAGAACTGTATTATAGGCAGCCCTTTCATAGGTATACTTGTTTCATTAGTTAATTAGTCATTCAGGGTCTATAATCCCTTCAGGAGAGGCCAATTTCATAGAATCCGAACATTCCCTTTCTTCCCGCATTTCATCCCAACTTCACCTTAGTTACCACGAGAAGCCAGTCGTCTCTCCATTCTTTTCAAGGTAAGACGTGCGGTATCTCGCTCCTATTCCCCCCCCCTTCTTTGTTATAATATTTCTATCTATATTTCCAAATATAGGTACAGTTGTTCAGTTTCACTAACGCATAGGAGGCCTGCCCCATCCTTATAAGTGTTATTAACGAGAGTCGTCTCTCCATTCTTTTCAAGAAACCAGGCCACATGGTACAGTGAATCCCACACCAACTCATTACTCTCACATTTTTTCTACTATATATATATTCCATGTATACCTATAGTGCTCAGTTGATACGGACATAGGTGGTAGTTCTAAGAATGTGATTCGGTGAGGCAGGTTATGCTCTAAAGAGCTTCCCTGCGCCAAAATAAGAGTTATATATGTATCTACGATCTCAAACAAGAGACATAATGTTTCATGGTGAATAAATAGGATGATGTTTCAAATATAGTTCTTGTGTTTATTGCAAAAACCCCAGGTGACTATTCCGCGTGTTAGGATAATACTTCCCCACACTTCCAAAAAGAGTCAGCCTTACTCGGCGTAATTCTAAGTATCAACCACGACTACCAAGATAAATCTTATATATCTATTAAAAACGTGCTCAGGAAGTAAAACCATAGAACTACTTGCCTGAGCTGGTGGCAGCATTCCCCATACCCCTTAACTCCTACCCTTTTCCCTTAACCTTAACTCCTACTCCTTCCTCTTAAGTTCATTCCCATTTCAATACTCTCCGCAGCGAGAAGTGTTCGTACTATAATCAAATAGTGAAGTCATAAGACTAAGTATCAATCACGACTACAGTTTCAACCAAGAGATAATTTCCTGTCAAATAGACAACTTTCTTGTAGTTTTGCGGTGGGATTTTTTTTTTTGTATCGGTCATAAGATACAATAAGTTTTAAAGTTTTTGCAACTACCTATAAAAACCCTGGCACCACAGAAGGACACTACAAAATACGCCTTATACCTAACTGTAATGCGATTATTACTCGCATTGAGTTTTGTTTAGTCACTGTCCCTATTATGCCAGTCATTTCCGTTTTCTTACTTTTATTGTGCTGTGAGTTCCAATGTTATTTTGACCAGGTTCTCTTGTATTCGCTATTTTTCATATACACATTGGCTTTTGGGACTTTGTATTTTAATAGGAAATATTATTATATTATGAAAATTGATAGAGCTTTGTGGTAACTACGTACGACCATAGATTTGTAGAGTTCTGATTGTAGAGTTTGAAGGAAGAGCGCGGAAAAGGTTCAACGGGAGAAAGGGCGGGTCACAAAAAACGCTCTCACCTTTTACAGCTAGTGGCCCGGCAGCCGTGGTAAAGGTTTCACCGGCCCGCTCCGCTCATCACGTGTAACAGCTCGCCCTTCGGGTCGTTTGAGCTCTGGCACTGCTGGACTTCGCCATGCCACCCCTTGTGTTTGCCGTTGTGGGCTACACCCACGCTGGGTAGTGTGTACAGCCTGTCCTCGTCTGTTTTTCCGTTGCCGCCCCCATGTCTGACACGCAGGGGGACCGGGGCAGCCAGGATGTCCAGGGGGGATAACCCTCCTGCCCCCCCTTCCCTCCCCCAGCAAGAGGGCACGGGCGCCTTCCCCTCGCAGGAAGTCCTGATAAGGCCCTCCACCGACCCCGACCCCCGTCCTCTGGGTTTGCATATGTCCAGGGCCCTACCTCCTTAAGTGCGTCGGGTGAAAGGGTCTTTGCTAATCCGTGCGGGCCCCCCGCTCTCCACCTCTCGACCCCGGCAAGTAGTCCTCGGGGGGGAAACCCGCCCCCTGGGAAAGGGCTGTGCCCCTTTTGTTGTGATCTGGGAGCACAACATCCCCAAGGCCCAAAAAGGGGCGGGGCCCCTTTTACCCTGGGGGAATGGGAGGTCATGCCGAGGGCTGAGCGTAAAGGCCCTGATACCATTACGCCGGGGTGGGCCCCTGGGCTCAATGACATAACTGAGGCCGGAGGGACTTTCGACCTTCGTGGGGGGCGAGGGGTCGAGATCCCCTGGACCCGGCCCCACAATTCCCAGGTACACCATGGAAGGTGGCTCCGCCTAAAGGTGAGTGGGCCCCTTCCCACAAAGGTGTCCATCCCCCATTTGGGTTTACTGGGCAGCCCCCTACCCCCTCCCCTGTTCCCTGCTCGGGTGCCATCGGATCGGCCCTCCCTCAACCCCTGCGGGTCTCCGGTGGATGCCCAGGTGCAGGGGCCTCCCCCATGCAGGCGAGACGACATCACCTGCACCGGCCCCTTTCGTGTTTCCAGTGGGGGGGCCCACAGGGGCCCCAGGTTGCGCACTGCACTTTCAACTCCCGGGCTCGCAGCCCTAGCGACTTGGCGCGGGGGGGAGCCCCTGCACCCCATTAACACGCAGTGGGGGGGCCCCTGGGCCCTCCCTAGCCTTCCGGCCCTCCGAGGCCACAACCACACCAAAACCCAAGCCCACCAGCTGCACCACTCTCCCCCCAGCTACGGGGGTCCCCCCAGGTATGTCGATCCGCCATCGCCACGGGGGAAAGGTAGGGCCGCTGCAGGGGGCCCCGGAAGATGAGCCTCCTTGCCTCAGGCCCCCTCGTCGACCCTGAACCCGGGGCAGCATCCCCCCTCCGTGCGCCGTCGCATCCGCCTGGTCAACCTCGTGCCCCGCCGGATACCCGGCCCCTGTCTACACCCACCCCCCAGATCTCGATCTGAATTCACCCACCCCCCATCGGGCTGAAGGCCCCGGGCCCGCAGGTTCGCCCCCCCACCGGGGGGGGAACCAGGATGCCTTTCGCCAGCGCTCCTTGGACCCCGTCCCCGTTAGTCCCAAGGGCTCCCGCCCCGCCCTGGCATCCTGATCACTCAACTGCAGCACCAGCTTCTTCCCCCCCTTCCGGGATCAGTAATCCCCTTTTTTTCACCCTCCTCTGGGGGGTTTACCACCTCTACAGAAGGGACCCCTTGCCCCCATTCTCACCTATCTGTGGCCCACCCTCTCCATGTCATCTCTCCCTATTTAAATAGGATATGGTCACCTTCCCCTCGGAAGCCAGGTCTCTCCCGGAAATCATCTGAACGCAAACCTCCCTGCGGGAAACTTCTTCAGGGGTTGGGGTTGTGCGAGACCTGGCCCCCCCCTCCCCCGCGCTAAACCCTTCCGGGCTACTCTATCCTCAGGCAAGACCCCCAAACCCGGGCGTGGTGGAGGGGCCCTCCTTGCCCCCGAGACGTGCTGCTCCATCCCGCTTCCCTTCCCAGGGCCGGTGGGCGCTGGAGATAGTTGGCCAGGGTAGCCTGGGGAGGGGTTTGGGTCACCTTTGGAGAAATTTAAAAACCCCGGGTGGTGCGCCACTTACAGGAGATCAAAACACTATACGCCTCTCTCCCCCCCCCGGTGATCATCATGGGGATTAAAAAACCCCACCCCAAATGCTGGGACCCGACTGCCTCCCCCAAAACGGAACCCTCAGGTAACACATTATTCAGGATAATGGGGGATTCCTCACCTTTTTGCTGAGCCCGCCGGTCGGGCCCCCGGGTTTCCCCCCCCACACTGGTGCCCTCGGTCCTGGACTTTTTATTGGTGCCCCGGTTTTACCCATCTCCCCCTTTCTCTACTGGGCCTTACAGGGGGAGGACCACCTTCCTGTGCTGGCCTCTGCCCCACAGGCTCACCCGAACCCCCACCCTGGCCCCTGCCCCGTGGAGAATAAGATCCTCCGAGTGGCCGGCGTTCAGGGGGGCCCTCCAGCCCTCCCGGATATCCCACTCTCCCCTTTGGAGGACCCCGGGTTTTCCTTTTCCCATCAGACGCTGGAGACGGGGGTGCGGTCCCTTTTACCTTCCCACGCGTCGCACCCCCCGTCCCCTGGGAAGCCAGGTGGAATGACGAGGGCCCCGGGGCGTACTGGCCCCCCGTCGGGCCTGGAACAGGGCGGAGGACACCCAGGGTACTGGCAGGACAAACTCCGCCTTAACCCCTTTCAGGTCAAGATCATCCTTAAGGCCCGAGGAGTGCCGGGGGTTCCCACTGTTTCCCCCCCTTTCCCTCCTTTTCCTCCCCAAGAGAACCTGGGATTCCTGCCTCTATGGATGGCAGGAAGGCGCTCACCCATCCCTCTGACGGAGGTCCCCCAGTCTCTTTTGGAGCCCCGAGAAGGCGAGGTCTGGTTCCACTACCCCCAGAAGATGGGGCTTCCCCTACTCTCCATCCCCTGCGGCCCTCCACCAAGCCCCCTCTACCTCCATCCCCCTCCCCTGGTTTTCCCTGAGCTAACCCAGCCTTCCCCGGCGGGAACTGGATGCGGCCCTTTCCAACTGCGTACTGGGAAAGGGAGCGGGACAGACCCCAAACCCTTACGATTTTTTCACCCACCCCTCCCCTCCCCACAGGAATGCCTCTAGCATTTACAATGCCAGCTGGGAGACAGGAAATTACCCCCCGTTGGAAGCCCTCTGTCATCATCCCCCTCCCCCAAGCCGGGAAAGATCTTTCTTCCATCTTCCTACAGGCCCATAGCTTCCCCTCCCGTATTTGGGGAAACTCATGGAGCGCCTGGGTCCACCGTCTCCCGGTGGGTTGAGGAGAAGGACTGAAGGGAGGAGCAGTGCGGCTTTCGACCCCATAGGGGGACAATGGACGTGCTGGGCCAGCTTGAGTTCCAATTTGCGACACCTACCGTCAGGCCAGGCATGACTACATCTTCCTTGACCTGGGGGTGCCTCGTCGGCACCACACGGGGTATCCTATACAAGTGGCCGGCTGGGCATTACCGGGGGCCCCCCTTGCCCGGGTAGGACTTCCCTTTGGCGGTCGCTCGTACCGGGTTTTCAGGGGGGCCTCTCTGTCGCCCTCCCGTCCCTTCACAAAGGGGGTTCCTCAAGGTCCATCCTAATCCCTTTTATTTAACGTTTCCTCTCCGACCTCCACCTTCCCGCCCACTCCCCCCTCCTCATCTATGGACGATACACCGAGTCAGCCGGGCCCCAAAAGTTGGCCAGGCGCAGACCCACCTGCAAGAGGCAGCAATCTCCCTCGGTGAGGGTGACCACCTGGGTCGAAAGTCAGGCCCCCAAAAGCACACTTATGTGTTTCACCCTAAGCGGCTTCCCCCCCCACCTGCCCCCAACTGTGGGCCAGCCGGTCCCTTTCTCCAGGACGACACCTTCCCGGGGCTGCGGTTGGACGGTCCTGCCTTTCCTGGCCGGGCAGGGGAAAATTTTCCGACCTCCCGCAACAAGCGCCTGGATGCATGAAGAGGATTACCGGGCCGTTGGGGTGCGAAAAACCGGACTCCCCTCCAATATACCTTTCCCCCATCGACCCAAATATTAGGCAGAGATTTATGGGTCGGCTGCCCCTACTACATTGACCCAAGCTGGATCCTCTTCAGAATGCCGCGCCGAATTCCATGGGGCCATGAAATCTTCCCGGTTTTCCCCCCTGCATGCCCCAAATGGGATCCCCCCTTGTCCACCCACAGAGGGTTATTTTTGCCAGCGTACCACCAACTCAGAGCCTGCCCCCATTCCCCCCCTTGCTTCTTACGCTGGCCTTTGGGGTGATCACCACGCCCAGTTTGGTTCCGGGTGCCCGGCAACCCCCTTTGGTTAGGGCCCCATGGCTTCACCATCTAGGCCCACCACCACCACCCCAAACCACCAGCCCACCCTTCCCCCCCCACCCTGCTGGACACCTCCCCAGGGTTTTCCCCGCACCTTTTAGGCCCTCCCTCGGCATCTACCAGATTTTGGCGGCGACTTGTTTAGGCGGAGGAAACGCTCTATCACCACCACAAAAGCTGTTTAAGAGGCTCTCACTCCCCTTCACCCCCCCCCACGCGGCGCCCTTACGACCTGCCACCTCCATCTGCAGGACGGGAGGCTTCCCCCGGAGACAGATGTCTAACATCGAGCTCTATGCCTCCACCAGGCCATCATACACCCCAACCGGGCACACCCAAGGGAAGGCTGTGGGGCTACCACCCCCCCCCTCATCCACCTCCTCCTTCCCGCCAAACCCCCGATCCTCTCGTCCCTCGTCCACCCCTCCAGAGGGCCCCTTCTCCACCCTTACCAAGAGGGGTGGGAGTACTTTCAGGGGTTCCCCCCCCCAAAAGCTGGTATCCCAGGGAACGAGGTTTGGTGATTCTGTGCCAGGCTGGCCCCTTTTAAGATGTAAACATGACACCCTTACCTCTGCCGCTCTCCGCGGCCCAAAAGCCTCATTTCCCGGTCTGCCGCTCCCCCTGAACAACACGCTCGGGATGCCCTCCGCATCACCCCCATGGGCCCTTACCGCCCCCCCCTGACTTTCCCCCCGCCGGGATAAAAGGAAAAAAAATCCCGTGTCCGATGTCGCTCTCACCCCCCTCCGCCTGGGGCACCGAAACTCCAAACTCACTTGCTCGCCCCCGTTGTCCCTGACCCCCAATGCCCGTGATAAAAGTTCCGGAGACTATTGAAAAACTTCTGCTGCAGTGTCCGCGCTTCCATCCACCCTGTGGTGTAACACCCAACTCATCGCCCTGAACGTCAAAAAACCTTTGACCTGCCCACCCTTGCTGGCGGGAGTGGTGTTCCCCCCCCCCGGCAACAGCCCCTCATCCGCTCACCTGGCCTTTCCCGAGGAAGACAGGTCAAAACAGCGCGTGATCGCTCATGGACTCACCAGGGCTCATAGTGTTCCCAAGGGTCCCCGCAGCCCCTTAAACAACAAAACAAAAACAAAAATTTTTATCAAGTTAAAACAAAATATATCATATTGTAAGACACTCTAAGAGTTACATGTTGGTTTGAATGTTTCCACGTTGACCGTACGCTACAAACACTTGTAGAGTTATTAACTCCCGATTGGGGTCCAAGGGCTAAAACCGGGTACAGCGGCGTCGAATGTTGTGAGTACTTAAAATTTTTGTTTATTTGGATTAATTTCTAAGTGATGTTAATCTCTTATATTAGTTAAACCTTTTTATGATGGTTTTGTATCAATGCAGTAGTAGTGAGGGTAATGACTTATACCCAGTGGGGAAATGTCGCATAATTCGGGAATTTAAAATGGATTTACAGGGAAACAGACATGGATAAAACTGATCAATATGCAAATTGTTTTATGTGAAATTGTACATGTGGAAAAACACATGACCCCGATTCATGTGTAATAACAGTAATATCTGGGGGAAAAAAATAAAGTGTATGCATTTTAATTTTTGAGTTTAGTCGATTTTCGTGTTTTGGCAAAAAATGTCCGTCCCAATGATCAACCTCGTGATACTGTTTCTGTATAATTTTCCTGAGCTCACCGAATAGTACTAGAAAAAGGTGGAGTTTGGGTTACACCTTGAATCTCAGCATGGGGTAAAAAAAGCTATGTTTGGAAAAAACTCACAAAAAAAAAAAGTAATAAAGTATAAATGAAAAAATCTCTCCAAAATCTTTTACAACAGTATTACTGGATGTCATTTTAAGATTTTTTAATTAAAATACAGAAGAAAAAATAATTTCCCCCCCCCAAAAAGAAAAAAAATCTCGAAGGCGATGTAGTCCAGAGCCAAGCCCGAAAAAATTTGGGATATGGTACCCCCGGGGACTAATTCTCTTAGGGTTTTTTGCTTGCTACATGTCTCTAGTTTTTTGTTTTTATAGATAGCCCTTGCACATGGTAGCTTAATGGTCGTTATCACTTCTGAATAGAACACCCCACCCAAAATTTAGAAAAATTTTAAAATGTCAAATTTGGGGACAGGAATGCCTAAAGTCACTAAAATGATATAGTAATTGTCACATTTAATACAAGTCTGTAAATAACACTAAGCTGCCATGGGCTTGTACTTACTATTAGGCCCAAAAAATCCCCTCAATAATCTACGCAGACTCGGAATTTTGATGTGTGCTACCGGCTCTTCTTAATACCCTTGTTTCGGGGCATGTCTGTAACCTCACATGTCCGTACACTTCAGGCCATTCTGAAAGGGGGAAGTGCCTTGGGGGAGTTCGCATGACCGCACACACTTGAGGCAGTAGCTGCAAAACAGCATTGGGTGGGAGCCCCGCACCCGTGACAGCAAGCTGCCTCTCATCTGTCCCCCCAGCCAGTCTTTTGGGGTTCGAAAACAAATGGCTGGTTGCAGATTCTCCCCCCAGATCGCGCCGGTAGTTTGAAGTAGGATGCTGAAGAGGCATCCTCACAAGGAGGGAGGACTTGACTCACCTCCACGTCTCCACAGAACAGGCTCTACGAAGCTTGTTCCCCCAAGTTGTGGGGTAGATGGCCCGGTACATGTGGCAGGTGATTTCCTGTAGTTTCTAAAAGAGTTCGGGGAGACACTTCCCAGAGCCCCCAATTCGGGGAAAGCATCCGGGATGTCTTGTCCACTTACCTGTTTGAGTGTCTCATTTTCCCCCCGGCCAGCAAAGCATGAGGGTACACAGCCTGAAAAGGGGGCATGCATCCAATCAATGAATCACACACGCGCCTCCCAGTGTACGGCTCAGTGTGGTATATCCAGGAATTTTGTCCGGTTTTTCGTCCCGCACTTCGGGAAAAGGGGGGGATGGGATCTTGTGGCACACCCCCAAACAGGACCATGCCCATGACGTTGTATCCTCTGCAGTGAGTGAAGACTTGTACCCGATTCTGCTCATGAAGGCATGGAGAAGGAGGGTGTGTCTGCTTTTTGATTGACTAACCAGGAGCCTCTTCCCCACTGCTCTTTGGTGATCTTGAAGCAGAGTGTAATGAAAAATACAGCTCCTTCTCGAGTTCCCCCCTTGCGGGGTTTTTTTTTCCATTTTTCTCCGGAATTTGATGAACTTGCCTTGTTGGAGGAATCCCGGAAAATTTCTCCCTGCGGGATGTTTGCCGGGTTTTGAAGTTTTTAAAAGGTCCTGGCCTGCATTCGTTGGTGTTCTGCATTTTGAGGATTTTCCCCTTGTAGACGTCAAACAAAAATCAATGCGCTGCCTTAGCACCTCAGGGGAAAAAGGGACTCAGTGCTGTCCCCTGCAAGCTGTGAAAAAGTTTGTTTTTCCCTTCAGTTTCGGGGACAGGCTCATCCACAATTATGGTAGCAGGGGGCTCGGGGACACCTCGCAGGGAACATTCCCCCCAACCCCTTGCGGGCAGCCCTTGTTGGTTTTGGGGAGAGACCATCACGTGGCAAGTGCCCATGCAAAGGCCCCCAGGGATGACCCAAGACATCACTCTTTTTGAGTTTCGTTCCAGAACAAGGATCCATCGGGCCCAAATAGGTTCCTTCGCCCAAGATAGCCTCCGGTGGCCTTGGAGCGTGGTTATCTGTGTTAGTGAACTTTCCCAGTTTTTCCGATGTGCTGAAACTGTAAGGGGTATCGGTCTCCGGGCGCCTTCCTTTAAAGGTGATTGATCCTTCCTATTTGTGGCCCTAGAAGGTCTTTTGGAACTTTGTGGGGCGTAGCGCAGTGACAAATGACAAATCTCCTTGCTCTCTTGAAGGGGGTTTCAACCCCCCCTGGTCTCCCATCATTGAACTAAAGATTGGCATCGGGCCCCATCTCTTTAATCCTGGGCATCCGTAGGTCTGGGGGTGAAGTCAGATAAATTTTGGCCCACACCAGGGCCCTGAGGCCCAAGAAAACTCTCATATCCCATATCAAATATAATTAAAAATTTTAACAAACAAAAAAAACAAAAATTTCATGGAAACCATTTTACATATGTTTTCTCCTTTTAAAATAAATTATCCCCAAAATATACAAAAAATCAACCCCAAAAAGAAAATAAACCCCTAAAAATGGGGGAAACTTGAAAATAAATCGGAATAAAATTTTGTAGAGAATCAAAAATTTGCTACAAGAGCTGTTAGAATATATTTTTCAATTTTTCCCATATTTAGGGATTATTCCCGATTTATGGGGAAAATACCCAAATTTTTTTTTAGGGTAAATCCCAAAATATGAGGAAATTTGAAAAAAAACCTAGAACAACTATGGTAGAGAAATCAAATTCTACATAGGTAGTCCAAGTTATCGCAACGATAGTTGTGAATTGAAATTTAAAGAAAATGAGGAAAACCCCGAAGCGTCACCGCTGAAAATCTTTTTTTAGGGTAGCACCCCCATTGCATCAAAAAATCAGACTAAGCTACCAGTGCGGGAAGGGCTATCATATCTAATGTATTTACAGTCCCTCTAAACATTTTAGTACCATTCGTGTTTAGTCACAGGTGGTACGATATCTGGCCTGGCTCATGGACTAATGGTGTTAATAAGATTGCAGCTAAAATTTCATGAATTAAAACTGGGAGGAGAAGTCTTCTTATGAATAAGTTTTTACAACATATGTCTGTGTTTTTATAAATTCGTGCAGAGTTCTCATGGTGGCACTCGAAAACAGCATATTTCGTATATCAGGTGAGGTAAGGCAAATAATACAGAAAACAGTATCACGAGATAGGACGCATTGCACACAGACAGGTTGTCACAACACAAATGATGCAGACTTCAGACCACTGGAACAAACCTAGTAGCCTACTGTAGCCATGGCTTTATAAATATTTTCCTGCAAAGATATTTACCAGTTGCACAATATTGATAAATCTGAATGTTATATAGTACATAAATATGTATCTAAGAAAAAATTATATTAAACATACGTATATTTCATCCGGTTTTACATCTTTTAATCGTGACACTTGAAAATCCTAAAAACCAAAAATAATCTCCCTATCCATTTTGTGAAAACATCAATACTATATTGAGCCCAGAGAGCAAAAATTACCACCATCATTTTGATATTTACTTTAGATAGGTTTTAGATACAGTAATTGGAATAACTAATGACTGCATATAACTAAACTTTCAATTTTCGTGAGCAGAGAAGACAAAAAGAAAAAAAATTATAGATATATATATATGATATATATATATATATAATTATATTATATATATATAATATAAATATATCTATATATATATATATATATATATATATATTGTGCAAATGGTGGGTGGAACGACGTCCCTTGGGGTTAGCTGATCCTTATCACGGGCACAAACTGTACACAACATGTTAGGTGATTATATAATTTTGCCAGCATTTTTTTCATCATATAAAAACTTTCTTAAATAGTAAACACAATAAAAATTTCAGCCTGGTCTCATCCATTCTATACTGTACTTGATTTAACACAAATCAGCACAGGTTATGTTAAGTACATCTTAACACCTCCCAAGGTTGAGGTCAATGTTTCACAAAGGTCATGCATGAGACATGGGGTAGTAAGTTTAGCCCACCTTCTATGATCCTTTATGTGAGTGGTATGTGATAATGTAGTTCAATTAATTCTCATTGTTCAATTTTTGGGGCATACGCAATTTGCATGCAACCATCATTCTTATTCTGTCACCACTTGAATCTGAGAACTTTCTCAGCACGCTATCCTGAATCACACTATATAATTTGTTTTCTAAAGGGCAACTTGCCCTGCTACCCAAGGCATGTTATACTGAACATGAGGTTTTTGGTCATAAACCTACACATCAAGTTAGAAACCATATCTCTCCTATTATAAAACCAACTTATACGGACCCCACACTGGTTACACACTTCATGAAATAGTTTGTATCAACAATTAATTCTCCAAAACTTGTGCCTTCTTCAGGAATTATTCCGCTTGATTGTCGAGAGTTGCATTTGAAGTGAGGTATCCCATATGAACCCACCATTCAGAAAAAAAACCCAAACTTGTTCTGATATTGCAGCAGAAGTTGTAAGACCTCTTTGAATTCTGTGGAAAAAAAGAATATATATGACTGAGACCTACAAACTCCTTCCACTTACAAGAAAATCAAAAGACAATATGATACATATCCAGGAGTCAGATCCACTCACCAGGAACCATTCAATTTTCAGTAATATACATTTGCACCAACATGCGTTGTGCTGAGCCGCACAAAGTGGCGCTTTATGGAACCTTCCCCTCTTTGGATCTCTCATAAAGTAAAATGGCATGACAGAAATGAAACTACCAATAATACGATATATAGACTAAAAGAGTGAGCAAAGATCCGCATCACATTGGTAAAAATAATAACATATAAAATATTGTGGTGAGAAGAAAACGGCTGTGTACTCACATGCATTATGTTAAGTAATTTAAAGTTAACCGCACATGTCAGGGTGTATCAATTAAGGTCTACCATTCCTACTTCGACTGATTCACCTTGATTTAGGTAATCATTAAAATACTATTTTCAGATTACAAATTATTAATCTTACTAGTTTGTTCCATAGGAAGTTGAATTCAGCGGCTTGACTGTCGTCCTTATCCTCTTCATTGTCATTACAAGGGTCCACGGTTTTCAAAGGTAGAATCCAGCTTTTGAGATCACCTCTGTATTGGCTACCCCTTTGGTATGTCTGTCGTCCCTGTACTGATGGTCATGGTCTCTCGATGAATGTCGTAATGGTTTTTTGTCATCTGGTCAAGGGCGTCACGCTGTCATGGCTTCTTCTTCGGGATTGTAGGTCACGTGGTCTCCTGTCAGTGGTCAGGCTGTTCACGCTGGTCATGGCTTCTTCTTCGGGATCGTATGTCACGTGTCTCCTGTCATGCGGGCAGGGCTGTCACGCTGGTCATGGCTTCTTCTTCGGATCGTATGTCACGTTGTCTCCTGTTCATGCTGGGGCCAAGGGCTGTCCACGCTGGTCCTGGCTCTTCTTCGGGATCGTAGTCATGTTGTCCCTGTCATGCTGCCCAGGGCTGTCACGCTGGTCATGGCTTCCTCTTCGGTCGGGATTGGATGTCACGTTGTACTGTCAGCGGGTCAGGGCTTGTCACGCTGGTCATGGCTTCCTCTTCGGGGATTGTATGTCAGTTGTCTCCTGTCAGCTGGCCAGGCTGCACGCTGGTCATGGCTTCCTCTTCGGGAATCGTTATGTCATGTTTCTCATGTATGCTGGCCAAGGCTGTCACGTGGTCAGTTGCTTCCTCTTCGGTATAGTAGTCATGTTGTCTCTGTCATTGCTGGCGGGGCTGTCATGATGGTCATGGATTCCTCTTCGGATCGTATGTAATGTTGGTATCTTACGATCGTCAGGGCTGTCACTTCGTCATGGCTTCTTGTTGATAATGTTGTCACGATGGTCAGGAGTCCTTGTCGATGACAACTGTTATGTTGTATTAAGTCAGTTGGGTCAGGGAATCACTCGTTTCTCTTGGCTCATGTGTAATAAAAGTCCTTCAGAAAAATATTCACTGCATACCAAAAGACATTTGAAAACACACCACCACACTCACACTAATATATATATAATAGATATATATATATATATATATATATAAATAATATATATATATCTATATATATATATATATATATATAATATATATATATATTATAGATAGATATATATATATTATATATATATATATATATTATATATATATATATATATATATTAGATATATATATTATATATATATATTATATATTATATATATATATATATTATATATTATATATATATATTATATTATATATATATATATATTTATTATATATATATAATAGATATATATATATATATATATATATATATATATATAAAATGTAAAACTCCAAACCTACATAACAAAAGCTACTGTACTGGCATATTTACCTCATCCAGACCCGTACAAGGGGAAAAACAGTCAGGTATAAAAACTTGCATGAATGTCTTCTTGAAAAAACTGGCCAATATATATGCCAGGTAGTACATAAGTCTTTGGCATGAGGTTGTGATCTTTAGGTAAAGTTTTTGGTGTGGTATATGGATTGGAGGGAGTAACTCTATAAGATGTAGGGTATACACCAAAATAGACTAGTGCATAATAGAAAAGCACCTCAAAGGTGGTAGAGGTAGTGTGAAAGGCATGAGAGGTATCTGAAAAATATTATGTTGAAGACATTTTTATATCATGGGGGGGTGGGTTCCCAAGAAATTAATATGCAAGGTATGAACAAAAACAAATAAACACCAAATGCAAGAATATCATACCTATTATATCAGAGGACCTAGGATCTTTGGCTGCACCAGACCTCCGTTTCAGCCCAGGTGTTCTGATGGAAGCAGATCGATGATACCTTAGGAGGAGGCTTGGAATAGCGACCTGTGAAGGAGCAAGATCCACCTTTTCTGGGGAGGCTGTTGACGGTTGTCTCTGCGAGACTGGCATACCCCTTGTGGCCCTTTGCTGTGTCAAATTATTACACATTCAAACACCTGTTCAATCATCCATGGACAGGGGTGTAAGAATATTGTCAACCGATTCCCCTCTGATTCGTAAAGACAAAGAAAGGAGGAGGAAGGGCCTGGGAAAAACCAGACATCTATATTTCTTTGTACAATTAGAACAGGGGAAAACAATAAATGTGATGGGAAAATTTTGCTCGTCCAAAACATATATGTTTTAATACTTCTCTGTAACAACTTCTTCAATTTTCTGAACTTGTTATTTAAACAGATTTATAAACAAACAACAGGACTAGTATTCGTATTATCAACTGACATAATCTTTGTATAAATAATTTTTGTTTGACATTCATTAGTATATTATTAAAGTGACTTAGGGTTGCCTAACATGTAATTTTCACTGCTGACAAAGTCCTCAGGTAGATTCTTCTTGGTCGTTTTCTCCTCCCTCGCAAGAGTAGAACTTCATCATCTGGGATCACTGTTGCTCTCTAAACTCTGCCACGGTAGATGTCAGCTGGTAGTTGTCCATCTTGAAAACTGTTCTGAAATTTTTTTTGCCATAATCTAACCAACTGCCTAATAACTTGAAATCAACTTTGTGATGGTATTTAAGTAAATGTCCCATACAAAACAGTGTAGGTTAGCCGAGATAACAAGGACTTTTCCTTTCATTTGGGGGTTTAGTTTTTTTCAGGAACAATCTAAATCGAGCATTTTTAAATCGAAATTAAAACATGTGGTGGTAAAATGACATGAATCACAATCAGCAGGATAAACAGTTAGAATAGGTTATTGCCATATCATATCTTACAAACATAAAAATATAATACAGCCGTTAAATTAGCAATTACAGTGCTGGATTGTATTAGACTTGATGTTCCATAGCTTATGACGAGCCAACGTCAAGTTTTCAGCAGACCAAAACAAAAGCAGTTCTAAACTAGATATATATGGTCAAACATCATAATATAACTGGGCTAGAAGCAATTTATAATAATTTATTTTTTCCCTTATCTTGTGTGTTATTTACCTATATTGCTTTCATTATAATATTGATGACCGTAATAGCACTATTGAATTTCAGGTTATGTTATTAAAGGAGATCAAAATTAGGATTCTAAAGCATGAGCATCCATAAAGAAAGTGAAGGTCATGAAGGAGGCTACCCAGTTGGTTAGCAGTAAAATTACCTACCAGACAGTAATTTCCTTTTTCAACAAGAAACTTCTCCATGATTAACGTCCGGTTCTGCCTGATTATGAAGGGCACTCTCAGCATAACACCATGTGGCCCAAAGCAAAGTTTGGTTCCCCTTAACAACACTGGATGGTATCACACCCTCCTCTTTCTTTCTTGCCTTCCAACCACACTGCTCGTGTCACATTCTAAGAAAAACCCCCCCCCCCAAAAACTATTATTTATCAGTATGGTACAGTACCATGGTACAATTATTATACAGGCAAGGCTGCTTAACTTAATTGTAACCATATGCAGCATAATAACAGGTACTCTAAGAGTTACTTTAATACTAAAAGGTTACAATCCAACATAATAGGTATTTGATTTATTAGCAATATAACTTTCCTTCAGATGTATACAAAAAATAAAAGTATATATTAATTGACAGGTTAAGTAATCATAGAAAACAAAAAAAAGACTTAGAGATCTCACCCGACACAAAATCCTTTCCTAAACAGCCGCACTCTGGGAGTTTGAGTCTTCACAGAAGGCGCACAAGACACAGGGAAGATGAATGTTAAGACAATGAAGATGTATGATGATTGGATAGGAGAAACCAGTTTTGGAAAAAAAGTACCTATTGGAGGGACCATAAGAGGGCTACATGACAAAAGCAATACAGTATAAGACAACAGAGACTAATACAATCGGACATTAAAAGAACATAAATTATGGACTTGCGTTATGATCTGTTTAATGTACATATAAATTAATTGTTAGTAGCCTAATTAATTATGTCATGTAAAGACTGGTATCAAAACCAAGCCATCTGTATGGCAATTTCACCACCTTTCTATACAGCTGCCGGAGTGAATAACTGTTTGTTGAGATTTACTGTTCTTCTTCATGAAACAATGTTAATGAGTTAGAATTGCATGGTTCAGTAAAAAAACAGTTCGTGTGGCTTTGACGAAGAACATCACATTCATGTATCCATCATCTACTTGTTTCTAGGAACACAAAATCTTCCTTTTCCCAGATGAAGCAATTATTTTTGTATTTTGTGGATATATACATTCTGTGGAACAAGCTTCTGTACTCTTAGATTTGTTATTTCTTTCCTACTTCTGCAAGTCTTGAAAAAACCTGAGAAAACTGGGTTGTTTGATGACCGCACAAAAACTTTTTGTTAATTTTGGAAGTTCATTCTCATAGGGAAAGCACTTAGTCATTAAGGAACACTGATAAATTCTCCACACAATCAGCCAAGTGAAGAAGATTATGAACGTGTGTCTACAATAAAAATGCGACCATGACATCTCCCGGGCAACCTTGCCAAAAACAGTGAAGCAATGCTTTTGCATATGACAGGTATGAATCCGTACATTATCATTTGAATTCAAAAAATTGATAAGGCCACAGTAAGCAAAAGACCGTTTGTATATACTGTCAGAAACAACATCTTTCAGGACAAAACAATACTGGTGTATAATAGATACCGTCTAAACTCGGTGGCCTTCCAGCGATCAAATACAGCTATGATCGTGTTGTTTTTCAGCAAATTCACTTGGTAGCTTGTTTGACAGGTTCTTCTAAAGAGGCAGAGATCAATTTTACTTGATGGCGGAGAGTTTGCATTTCCTTAGGACCTCTTTATGAGAAAAAGCAACAGCACTTCTAGTGACACCAAGCAAATTAAGTGCATATAACAATGGAAATCCTTTCACGCAAGATATTCCATAATGAATCAAAGGACTTTTGCCAAACTGATGAGAGCTTGGTACGTTCCTGATAAATTTTCTCATCAGACCTTCTCATTTTAGAGCTGTGTGGAGTTCTAATACAAGAACATTGATTCCGAAGTTCTTTGATTTCACATCTCTCACATGCGAACTACCCATTGTGCCTCTGATGCATTTGATAAATGATCGTGCAGGGCGCATCGCAGATAAAATTATACAATTTAGTGACCATTTTTTCCTGCAAAACTAAACCATTTTCTGAAGCTGGCTGTTTATTCTTGCAGAAATCTCTTAAAAAAAGCTGTCTACAGAATTAGGTTTTGTTTTCCACAAAACAGGGCTATTAATGTTGGCCTTAAAACAACTAAACTTTATCAGTATAGGCCAGGAATTGATTATGCTGATTTGTATAAAGGAATAACATCATATTGAAATTAAGTTTAATGGAATAATTTTCTTTTATAAATTCTGATGAGTTTTCAATATACTTTGCAAACATGAATCGATCCCAAAATAAGAATAGTGTCATCCACATTTTTCTATTACTTTATGATATCTTGGAGTTTCCATTAAAGTGCGGACTATTTGGTAAGTCAGGCCCTTTTTTATTAGTAATTCTAATAGCTTGTTAAAGTGCCTCACGTGGAAATTTATATCTTAGAAGCCCACCTAGCTATTTCTTATTCTGCGAGGGATCTAACAGCAACCCTTTTGTCTTCAGGTACATTGTGGTGACTCTGATCGTCGTGCTTGATTCTCTGAAAGCAGTTAATACTAAGGGAGGTTGAAGTTGTTCTCTCCACACATTTTGCTGATCCGGAATCTTGAGCATTCGTTCAAAATAAATTATGTGGTAAGTGGCAATTTTATCTACTCTGATGAGACCACATCTCCGCCTACTACTACGACCAACAAGTTCCTTAAGATCGCGTTGTATCTGTCTATATCTTTACCGTTTTAGTAAGCCAATGCTTTCCAAATTAATGGAGAAAAATACCTGTCATTAGAATATAGCTTCCTACAAGAATGATGAAAATATATTAGTTTGGAATAGGAAAACATATAAGAGTTGTAGAATATAAAATTAATAGGTGGGTGATAGAACAGATGGATGAAAAGAAAAAAAATTAGGTAGGACAAAAACAAAGTAATTTAATCTACACACAAAACAATGTAGCTAAAAAATGTTATGAAGACTTAATTTTGAAATGATTAAAGAAGAATTTGCTGGTACTTTCATTGTACAGCACATGATCGTCTTACTGCACGCATCACCTGGGGTTCTTACAAAGGCCATATTATAAACCACAAGTCTTAGCTTAATGGAAAGCTTCTGTAGTAAATTCTCATACAGCAACGATAAATATAAGGTTTCAAATTTCATAAATATATGGAGTGTACTCACTTTGTTCTTGTGTGTCACAAGAAAAGAGTAGTATGGTAGTCACTATGTTGAAAATGATTCAACACCCAGAATACTATTGCAGCAGCATCCGCTTTAGCTGAATTCAATTTGGAATTTAAATAATCTAACTATGCAGGATTCTTATAACTATCTTTATAACTATACTTTCTGGACTTAGGAAAAAAAAAATTATAATATATATATATATATATATATAATATATATATCTATATATATATATATTTATATATATATATATTATATATTATATATATATATATTATATATATATTCTATATCTATATATTATATATATATTATTATATATATATATATATTAGATATATATTATATATATAGATTAGGGTGGTCCACTTGAAATTTTTTTCGGATCGTTGGGGCCGGGTCGGAAGTCTTGTCGAGGGGGGTTTCAGCTGTGGGTGTCTTTGGCTACTCGACGACGGACAAAAAAGTAGCTTCAGGCGAGTCTTAAACTAGAGAGACCACTGGCGAAAAAAAACCGCTTGCAGGGCAGGAACCCAGCAACAAAGGTAGTTGCGCCAGCAACGACCATCTCTCTGAACTTCTTTTCCTAACGACGAAAGCTACAAAGCCTCCCTTTTCGGTCGTTAACGCGTCGGAAGGCGCTGACTGGCTAAGGCGAGTAATGACGTCATCAAGCGCGTCATCAGTCACCAGCCAATGACAAACAGTTTTTAAAACTCTCGACCAATCACAAGTCAGCGAGACATATTTCCGGGCAAGAATGGCATGCCAGACTGCCTCTCCCCGCCTTCTTGCCCCGTCATCTCAAACTAATTCTCGTTTTATTCGGAATGCTTGCGTTTTAAGGAGTTTTAATGTATCAGATAGTAAGATGTATAAGTAAGGAGCCTGTGTTGCTAGTGTTTTGGTGGTAGAAGGTGTGTGTGTGGGTTAAAATAGTGAATATTTGTGTTATGGAGAGGCCCCGCGGCAAGGCCTCTCCGTCACTCTGCCCCGTCATCAGTCACCTCATCATAACATCTTTAAATCACCCATATTTAAGGTGACACACGGTGCTACATTGATTTAGATAATGACAAGTATATATAACATCTCACCATAATCACTAAGTTGTATAATAACGAGTAATAAGACGTTTAAGCCTGCCCAAACCTACAGTGGCGGAGGAGCTGGGGGCTCCAGCCGCCACACTCAACAGTTTTGAGTAAAAACCCGCAGTTATCCGCCTCACCTGTGCCTTCCTGAAGAAGACAGTCAGCTCCCACGTCTGTGATAGCACCATAGGATATCACCAGGGATCATAGAATTCCTCAAGGGGTTCTCGCTCCCCTACTAAATATTACCAAAGACATCTACCTCCCTTGGTGAAGTTGGTGTTGATATCCACCTCACGGGCTTCATCCTGCTGCTGCTGCTGCTGCCGAAGGCCGCGCTGCCAGACGTAGATGAGTCCCTTGCTTGTATTTCATCTCTTTACTCATATATATGAATAATATCCATCCAAATACAATCATATGTCTACATTCACCTATAAAAAAGATATTTCATAGCATACCAAGCAATAATGAGCATGCCTGGAGACTTCCGACCTCTGCTAATACCGGTCTTGAGCAGTCGTTGACCAGTGTGCACGTTAACGACGAAATCGACGAATTTTCCGCGCTGTGGGTTCCGTCGTTGGACTAACGACCAAAAAAAGGTCTTTAAGTGTTTTGTGGCTTCTGGCCCAGGTCCCCATAAAACGATACTAAAGGAATACAGACCCCTGGATCAATTTAGTTCGTGATGTGCCTTTATACTTCTCTCTTGAGAAAAATATATTAAGTAGTAGCAAGACAGAAATAAGTGATAATACTGGGAAAGAAGTCCAAGATGTTTCTTCCCAGCGGGAATGGGGGAAAATAGTGAAGAATCGCTTACCGGTTAACTCTTGCATAGGAAGGATGGACAGAATATGGATAATAATGCAGTATGAAATCTAAGCTTATTGTGATAACGTGTGTCTTTGAATTTCTTGGATTCAGTTATTTTACCAACCAGAAATATATTTTATAAGGATTTTTTTTGTTTTCCGTTTTTGTTTATACCTCGAGCGACCTGTCTTTTCTTCATGATGGGGTTAGATGTTGAACTCCTAGGATTCCTCTTGAGGGACTATGATGTCTCGGCCACATTAGCCGTGGAGGGCGCAGGCTTAGGATTTTTTCAATCGTGACTCATGTTGAGGACTCACACCGCCCCCTGTTATCCTCGTCATTTCACCTTGGTGTCCCTTCAAAGGTCGGGTTTGATGCGGCAGCTATGTGGGTAACATTTGGCCACAAGTCTCACAGAAGGCGCACAAGACACAGGGAAGTATGAAGTAAAGACATATGAAGATTTTAATTATGATTTGGATTTAGTGAAGTAGAATACAGCTTTTGGAAAAAAATAGTACATTAGGCTCCATAAGAGGGCTACATGACAAAAGCCATACAGGTATACAGACAAAAGAGATCTCCTATACAATTTGGGACACTTTAAAGAAACATAAATTATTGGACTTTGCTGTTATACAGCTGTTTAAATTGTTACATATAAATTTAATGTCTAGTAGGCATCAATTAATTATTGTCATGTCAAGACTAGGTATTTCAAAACCAAGCCATTCTTTGTATGGCAATTTCCATCCACCTCTTCTATACAGCTGCCTGAGTGAAATAACTGTTTGTTTGAGTATTACTGTTCTTATTCATGGGAAAAACAATGTTAATCGAGTTTAGAATTGCCATGGGTTCAGTAAAAAACCAACAGTCAGTTTTGGCTTTGACCGAAGAACCAAGACCATCACACTCCATAGTATCCCATCATTCTACTTTGTTTTCCCCCTAAGGAACACAAAATCTTCCTTTTCCAGCATGAAGCAATTATTCTTTGTTATTTTGTGGCTCCTATACATTCCACTGTGACAAGCTTCTGTCTCTTTTAGATGTTGTTATTTCTTTCCTCTTCTGACGTCTTTTGAAAAACCTGAAGAAAACTGGTGGTTGTTTGATGACCTCCAGCACCAAACTTTTTTATTTTTGTGAAGTTCATTTCTCATGAGGGAAAAGCACATTATGTCATTAACGGCGAACACTGATAATCTTTCCACTCATCATCCCATACGTGTAAGGAAGTTGCATCTAGAACGCTGCATTGTACTACAAAAAATGCGACCATATACATCCTACGTGCAACCCCTTCACAAAAGGCAGTGAAGCAACTTCATTTTGCCATTTATGGACAGGTCCCATGAATGTTAAGTAACAGTTATTCATTTTAGGAATTACAATAAAATTATTTCAAGGGCAACAATGTCAAGCAAAAGAAAGTTTTTTGTATATACGTTCAAGCAAAAAAAATCTGTCAGGACCCCAACAATAATGGTTTCGCTTCTCGTAGTAAGATTAGTACGTTCTAAACTTCTGGTGGCCCCTTAAGCGATCAACTTACAGCTAGTGCAGTCCCGCCTGGTGTTCTAGCAAAATAAAGTGGTTTAGCTTGTTTGACAGTTTCTTCAAAAGATCCTCCGGCAGAGATCAATTTTACTTGATTCCAGGGAGAGTTTGCATTTTCTTAGGACCTCTTATGAGAAAAAGCAACATCCTTTAGTGACACAAGGCAAATTAAGTGCATATAATTCCAATGGAAATCCTTTCACGCAAGATATTTGCATAATGAATCAAAGACTTTTCCAAACTGATGGAGAATCTTTGTACGTTCCTGATTAAATTTCTCATCAGATCTTTTTCATTGTAGAGGCTGTGTGTGGAGTCTACTACAAGAACATGTGATTCCGAATTCCTTTGATTTCACATACTCTAACATGAGTAAGACCCCATTGTGGACCATTTGATTGCATTGATAATGATAGTGAAGGGCATCGCAGAATAAATGATACAATTTTAGTGCCAGTTTTTTCCTGCAAAAACTAACATTTTTCTGAAGCTGCTGTTATTCTTGCAGAAAATCTCTTAAAAAGCTGTCTACAGAATTAGGTTTTGTTTTTCACACAAAAAAGGGCTACTAATGTTGGCACCTAAAACAACTAAACTTTCAGTATAGGCCAGAATTGCTTATTGCTTGATTGTATAAAGGAATACCATCTATATTGACATTAAGTGTAATGAATCATTTTCTTTTATTAAATTCTGGATGAGTTTTCAATATACTTTGCAAACATGAATCGTCCCAATCCCAAAATAGAATAGTTGTCCTCCAACATTTTCTACTTATCTTCTATATATCTGGGGAGTTTTCATTGATGTAAGTGCAGTGAATCTTTTGGTAAAGTCATGCCCTTTTTCTTAGTAATTCTAATAGTTGTTAAGTGCCTCACGTGGAATTTTATACTTAGAAGGCCCACCTAGCTATTTTCTTCTTACGAGTGACTATCAGAAACCCTTTTGTCTTCAGGTACATTGTGGTGACTTCTGATCGTCTGTGCTGGATTCTTCTGAAGCAAGTTAATACTAGGGACGTGAATTTTGTCTTCCCACCAATTTTGCTGATCAGGAAATCTCTGAGTATTCAGTCAAAATAATTATGTGGCTAAGTTTGGCAATTTTCATTAATCTGATGAGACCATTATATCTTCCTCTCACTACTACTGACCAAACAGTCTTAAGCTCGCGTTGTATCTGTGCCTAAATCTTTATAGTAAGCCAGTGCTTTCAAATTACTGCGATGAAAAAATACCTGTTCATTAGACTATAAAGGCTTCCTACAAAGAAATGATGAAAATATATTAGTTTTTGGAATATGAAAATATAGAGTTTTGAGAAATATAAAATTAATAGTGTGGGTGATCTGAAAGATGTAAAAGAAAAAAAATTAGTTAAGACAAACACAAAAGTAATTTAATCTACACACAAAACAATGTAGGCCTAAAAAAACTGTCTCTTGAAGAAACTTAATTTTGACAATGATAAAGATATTTGCGGTACATTTCATTGATTACAGCACATTGACGTCTTACTGCACGCATCACTGGGTGTTCTTACAAGGGCCATATAAAACCTACCAAGTGTATTAGTTAATGGCAAGCTTCTGTAAACGTAAAAATTCCCAATAAAAGCCAGATAAATATAGAGGTTTAAATTCATAAATATATGTTATTTTATCACTTTGTTTCTATTGTTGTTCACAAGAGAAGAGTAGTTACTGGTAGTCACTAGTTGAAATTGATTCAACCCAGAATAATTGACAGCAGCACTCCGCTTTAGCTGAAATTCAATTGGAATTAAAAAAACTAAACTATGCAGATTTCTTATAACTATCTTTATAACTATACTTTCTCGGAATTCAGGAAAAATCTAATTTTTTAATTATATTATATATAATATATATATATTATAGCTATATAATATAGTATTATATATATATATATATATATATATACATATATATATATATATATATATATATAATATATATATATACATTAGTTATATATATA